>JZLH01S0629036.1:15627-28598 GCA_001188425.1 Eucidaris tribuloides | reverse complement strand
TTGTACCAGATATTCATGTTTCATGAGATTTAGTGAAATTTAAAATTCCTTAATTTTGTTATCACTGGTCTGATTGTGCAAAAAAAAATCAAAATTCTTGTTGTTGATATCACTATCTATTGAAAGTTAACTGAAATATACATCTTAATTAACTTGTACTTTACCTAAACAAGAAGGGGCTTCTGTGTGCTGATACATTTTTTTATTAACTAAATTCAGCAGCATTCACATACATCAAAGATACAGAATCATGCAGTATAATGACACAGAGCAACACTTTTGAATTATACAAGGTTTACAGTTCACACTCACCGAGTTCAAATTTTGTCATCTGCTCTTTAAACATGTCCTCATTAAAGATTAGTCTAACAAGATCTTGTGTAGCTTTGTCCAGTTTGGATGGCAACACCTTTTTATCAGAGTCATCTAGGGAAGCAAGCTGATTAAAAAAAAAATCAAAATCAAAAGTTTGGATGAATTACTGCTATGTAATTGTTGGGTGTAGGGGCAAAGCCATCACCTGAACAGCTCTGTTAAACTGGCTGAGCTACCCTGTCAGAAAATTACACACAATGCAGTCACAGTGTGTTCACACAGTGTCACACTGTGGAAATGGACCAAATCCACATCATGGTCATGACCTGCCAGAAAGAATGCAGGGCTGTCACACAATGTGCACTCCAACCACACATAGACTATGGGACATTGACCAGAAAAAAAATCAGAAAAAAATTCTGTAGTCTCCAGATTAGTGTTGTAAAATAACATGACAAATTGATTGAGATATAGTTGCTGATGAGAAAACACATGTGTTCTGCAATTTTTATTTATTTAATAAGATAATCAACTAATTAGTAATTAGTGAGGCGCATGTTCCTCAGTTTCATTCATAAAAAGTAAACACCATCAATATTTCAATGAAATGATTTCACAGTTACAAACGTTTATCATAAGATCAGTCTATACAGCTGTTATAAATAGTCATGAAGGCATCTGTCTATAAAAGGCACAGTTTTGTTTCCCTTGGGTGGCCACTATAGACAGGTTTCATTGTAGTACAGTGTGGGAGGGTAGTTCAAATATATATTGGTTTATTTACTTAAAATAAACTTTTTCTGTAATTCCATAATTTGCTAGTCTGTCTGTCTTCCTTTCTCTTTCTTTCTACCTTTCGCCCTTAATTTCTTTCTTTCTCCCTTTCTTTATTATTATTTATGCAAAAGTGGATATATCAAGCACATTGGGAGCTCTTGCAGCGCATTAGAATATATTTGAATAGTTATTTTTTTCGCTTTTTAAATTTCATTTTTATTACTGTTATTAGTATTATTTTATTATATTATTATTCATTAATTACTATTATTACTACTACTATTATATCTTTCTACAGGCATCTCAAAAAACTTTTTGTGCAAAGTTGAAAAGCACCCTCTTTTGGCATGGAGTTAAAATTACTCCTTGCGACACAATTGCTTACCATCATGTCAGAGCATTAGTCTTAGCTCTCACAATACTGTTAGTTCTGCTGCAATTTACTTTGTTTAATCCTGATAATGTATATTAAAAAAATGAAGGTGTAAACAACAATTGTGCCACTTTTGAACTACAGTTCATATAAAGTGGCCACAATGTTGATTTCACCCTGTTTTGCTTGCACACATATCTGCAAGAATTAAAACAAGCAAAGCTGAACAAAACAAATGGCACTTGAAAGCCAAGGACTTGCCCCTAACGTTGATGTAAGATTCATGTACAACAAGTATTTCTAATTTGCCACAGAGGTCCGCTTTTTATGTGCCCAATTTTTTGAGACATACTGCAGCATGTCTAAAAAAAATTGTACAAGTGAAAAGCATCCTCTACGACAGTTAAAATATATCTTGTGATACGTGCTTACGTCAACGTCAAGGGCAAAATCTTAGCTTTCAAGTAAGTTTGTTCTTTCAATTTGCTTGTTTTAATCTCGAGATGTGTTTATTAACAGAAAAATGGTAAACCACAAGTGAGCCACTTTATAGGAGTGGCACATTTGTGATTTACCTATTCGTGTTAACTAAGATATTCATCAGGATTAAAACAAGCAACTGACAAAATTAAAAACGGCATTTGAAAGACGAGACTTTGCCCTGGACAACATAAGGTAACCATCATGTCAAACAACATTTTCTAATTGCCAAAGAGGGCAGTTTTCACTTGCACAATTTTTTTTGGGGCACATGCTGTATATGTACTTTGTTGGTCAGTTAGTTTATTATGATATTTACCTTGGCTGCTGTATCTTGTATTTCATCATCATCAGCCTCCTCTACCTCTATCAAAGTATATTTTCCAGCTTGCGGCTGAAAATTGGCTCTGTTCTCCCACTTGTTTTTCGTCTTGTCACTAAACTTTTTGCAGAAAAATTTCTTGGCTGCTTCCAAATCTACGCTACAGGACTGTGTAGCATTCGCACCAGGTTCTCCCTGGGTACATTTGAAAAAAGAAAGCAGTTAGAGAAATCATATATTTTGTTCTGTTTCTACATCAGACCATGGACATACATGTAAGACAACTTATAGTCAAAAATAAAATATGTAAAATACAATTTTTTTCATACTTGAGGGACAGGGTGAGTGTGAGTGGAGGGTGCAGGCAGGGCAGCTGTGACAGCAAGACCAAGATTTGGAGGGGTAAAATATAGGGAATACAAAGAGTTGTTAAAAGTCTCCTCTGAAGATGAAAGGATTAGTTTATAGGAACTGCTTGAGATTGGCGAGATTGTATGGGAGTGAGACATGGTGTTTGATTGAGAACAAGATGGGGATTTTGAGGACTAAGAGAGCAATGGTGAGAGCGATGTGCGGTGTGAAACTGATGGACAGGAAGAAGACTGAGGATTTGATGCAGATGTTGGGTTTGGAAGAGGCAATGGATCAGATGGCGAAGGCGAATGGAGTACGTTGGTATGGACATGTGTTGAGGAGAGATGTTGATCATGTTTTGAGAAGGACGCTTGAGTTTGAGGTGGATGGTCAGAGGGGAAGGGGCGACTGAAGAAGACAAGGAAGAAGCAAGTGGTAAAGGAGAGTAGGAGGGTTAGATTAAGGGAGGAGGATGCACCGAATAGAGCAAAGTGGAGGAAGGGGGTAAGGTCAAATTTCTAGCAGTGACAGTAAATCATGTAGGGATGTCGTTATCAAGGCTCGCAACGTACCTCGGAGTAGTAATGAACCCTTATTTCGTTTTCGAAACACGAACATCGATGGTATAGGCAATTTACGTGTATTCGGAATTACGAACCTTCGGAATAACCAACCTTCGAATAACGAAACCTTCGATAACGAACTGTACCGTAAATACTGGCCACCCCCGTAGTTGGGAACTAAACCGGATTTAAAACCTGGATTACAACAACTAAAAATAAGATAATCTTAATATGAACATGATACTTACAACTCTGCCCCACCTGGTCCATACATAATAATCATCAGAATATTGACATTTCAACAGCTGGATGACGTAGTATTTATTGTTGTTGTGGCCAATGTTTGTTTGATTCAGCATACAGTCATAATCCTGGTAGACCTGCAATGGATATTGAAAAGGCAAGGTACACATATTATGTAGTTCAGAAATTCAACTGACATGAATCTGTCCTGCACACTACACAGTTTGGTATTCTACCAAAGACCATAGGGATTAACTTTCTTTCAAGAAACAACTGTAAATGCAATTTTTCTCTCATTAAATCCAAATGTAGGCTGAATTGTCATAAAGATGTCTGTTGTTACTATGAATCTTGCAAAGTTTTATACAGATGGAGCAAACAGTTCTTTTTAACCAATACATTGGAGGCAAAACCATGAGAAAAAACAAAAACACTAGTTTCTGTATGGTGTACCGGTAATATCTTTAAGGAGCCAACTCACTCATATCGGTATGACTATGAATAATTAGAATACAAAATTACAAATTACAGTCCGCATGTTAGCTTCATAAAAATTACATGTGCATTACAGTACATCTGTACTTTTCACACAATTATTACACTGACAGGGTGAATGCTGAATACAACTTAAAGGCATTGTATAATAATGTTTCCAGTTTTAAAAATCTGAGCTACATGATTCCCCATGCTACCAGTGTCTCTGATACAGTCTAAAAATGAAGCCTTGAAAAAATTGCAGCTTAAAACAATCATTAAGTGCTTTGAAAAAGTGAAAATCATTGAAAGACCATTCCAGTTTTCCTTCATAGACTGCTGTGTTGTAGAATTTCCTATCGGCTGATAATTTATTAATGTGCTGTTTGTTTCTGCACATATTTTACTAGTGACAGCATAACTGTCCAAACTTTTGTGTTCTAGGCCTAGGGTGTTTATTTGTCCATTCAAACACTGTCAGATATGTCAGACAGCAAAGTTTGACAATTTTTTAAACGGGTCTTCCACAGTGTTATATAGCGTCTTTAAAGCAATACGCTAACAATGACCACAGTTAATAAATAAATAAATAAATAAATAGGAGCACATAATCCTGTATGCTCTAAGTGTCTTTGATTAGGTCTACAATTGAAGCCCTGAAAAAAAATTGTATTTCAAAATAATGATTTAGTGCTTTAAAAATGAATATCTACAATCGCTCAAATTGACCAGATTCACCTGACCTGCCCACTTCCTCCCACAGACTTATTACATACTATGTGCAGGTCAAGGCTATTTTATCCTCCACCAGAGTGCAAACTGTTTATTCATGCATATCTTGCCAAACTTTTGTATTTTAGGGTGTTTATTTGACCATTGAATACTACTATGTAGCTCAGATAGCAAAGTTTGATAATTTTTTAAAATTAAGCTCCAATATGTTAGCCTACATACTTTAAGGTTTTCCAGTTTCATTAACCAATGGATAGAGATCACTAACATATTAATTGGAAATCAAGTTTACCTCAACATTATAAAGGGTGCAGAGACTGTCAACAGAGAAATTCTTCTTTTTCCCTTTGTCAGCTGTCTTCAGGGCTGCTACCGCTGCCTTCAATCCCCCATCGTCCTCCTGCTTGGATTTCTTGCTCTTCCCTGCAGCGGCTTTGGTTGTTGCGGCTCTCTTTCTTGGTGGCATGATGGATATAATCCCAGAAGATCGTCACTGGAATAGATTGGACTAGAATAATAATGGAGGAGAGATATATTATGACAGGAATTGAAGGGTAACAATAACATGATAAGGAGCACTTGTAAATGTCTCAAGAACCAAAATGGGTTGAAACATTATCTATGTTTTTGACTGAATGGAATGTAATGTACGTCTATACATAAGGGGATACAGTGCAAAAGATGCATATCACCAATTATATCTGTCTGCTATCCACTATAGGTAAGTAAGCCTGTAAGGGGAACACTTCAATGGAAGTTGTGTGCTAAGACAAGCTAGCTTTTCAGTTTTGTTTTATATTTACGAAATAAAACTGTTTTGAACCAATTGTTCATCATGCCTGAACTGAAGAAATAACTTGGATTTATTGATTGAAGTTGAATCTATTCCATATGCATTCACATGTTACATCATTTGGCCATGTATGAGAATTGCACAGAAACAAGCTGCCACTCTAGTGCATGGTCTAGGCTTGATTTGTCTTATCTCAAGGAGAAATGATACCAGTACTTGACAAATAGTGTAAAGCACAAGGTATCAAGCTTTGAAACAATTTGTTACACTATCACATTTGCAGTTTAATCTAATTAAAGACGGCAATAGTACAGCCGCAACAACTCCTAAGTTTTCACTGATTTTGGTGTTTGTTTTTGTTTTTTGGTTTGGTTTGGTTGCAGTAGTTTTGTGTGTTTCAGTGCAAATATGTGTGAAAACTTATTCATATTATTAGTTAGAATTCAGAAAGGAAAATGGTCACATCTTTGCTCAGCTCCTTCCTATGAAATACAAGCTCTAGCATTAATTGGCAATGAAAGTACCCGATTATCTGGAAAAAATGGAAGTAATACTGCAATAATATTGTAACATTTACAGATATCTAGGGCACAGTATAACTTGATATCCAAGTTATCAACAGTTAATTACCACACATGAGGACAGCCTTCACACACTTTTGTACCGAAAGTAAATGCATGGCTAGCTATTTGCAGGTTGGCCAAGCAGAAATTGCTCTGAAATTCACGCTTTTAACAATACTCTAACTCAGGAAATGATTGTTTTGATATGGCCTAGTCAATATTATCTGATTAAACATATTATATTATGAAAACAATATTTCAGAAGTCTGTTTTCATTTTTCTAACATGTGGGCCCCACATTTAAATTTTGCAAATGCAATTTTATAAAGTTGCTTTTGCATTCAATTCACACAGTGCAAACTTTGTTCGATTTTTCCAATAGATGTGGTCCATATAGCTCTGCTTAGGACCACATAAGAGTAGGTGTGTTAATTACAACAAATAAGTGCATTCTCTCTTCACCATAATACTTAACTCATTTGCAAATTTTGAGATACGAATTATTGATTAAAAATCCGATATAGTGGTTCATGATACAGTCACACTGTCTAACATCTATTGTGTAGAAGCCCGAGCCCGATATGCCTCACAATAGTAAACAAATGTGCCACGCCCACGCCACGCCCCTTCACCTGTGCAGCTCAACATCTCACACACAGGGCGTGCGCCCCCATGCAGCCATAGGCCGTGCACGCCGTGTATTACCACTATCACTACCAGATGCAGTGAAAATACCCGTTGTAAGAGGTTTGGATAAGCCAGAAATTATGCATTGATTCAGCTCAAACAATCTTCCGTTCCGTTCTTAAATTTCAGAATAATTTGAACAAAACATTTCAGTACAGTTTATACCATAGGTAATGTCATACTTCTTACCAAAATCAATCCAAAATCAGCAAAATACTAGCGCCGATGGACTGGCTTGAGCTGGCTAGGCAGACTGATCCCTTGTAAAATCTAACGATAAAGTGAAAACTGAAAATCGCGATGCACGCTGCTGTGAACCACGCATCCACTCCACAAATACTACCTTTGGTCTTTGCCTCGACTCGTTCAGTTTACTCTAACATTTATACGAACCCAGCCAATCCATTTCCACCACGTCAAGTACGTCGATGAAGATAGACTTTGGCTTTGCCTCACATGTCACTGCTTGTTCCTCGCCAGCAGACCTCGCTCGCTCGCTTGCGCGCTGCATGGGCCGTAGCGACTGGGCTGGCTGGCCGTGCACTAGTCACTGTTCGGAGCACACTCGCTAAATTGAACTGCAAGTAGCCACATGCATTCTCCCTAGCTTCTTTCACAGATCTCATTTGATTGTTTCCAACATAAGTGTACGATTATTTTTAAATAATAATGAAATTCGGCACGTATATACTATCTTGACCATTTAAAATGTAGTTTGCGGAACCATGCTGCCGCACAAGAAAAAAAATGTTATTTGGACCTCTCAAATTTGATGGAAGTGTCTGGAAATTAGACTGTGAGTACGGTGACGTCATATGTAAATAAACAATTTGTAGTTAGTTCCTGGTACATGACTTGTATAAAAACGTGCGGGTCAGATCCCGGGGTCAGATCCACACCGGGATCCACACATTGTATTTCGTCCGCAATTAATTAATCGAAATAGCTGAAATTAAACAATAACATTTAAACATAATTTTTTTTTTCACAGTCTTGTATTTAAAGCTCAAGTGTAGTTTGGTCGATCAAACGTTTTTTTTTTATTTCATGAAACTTCCACGTACCTGAAACAATTGTCATGCCAATGCAAGTAGACAGAAGACAATACTGACATTTTTTTTTTATAATAATGATATATTACGATTTCCTAATCATTACGGAGCAGATATTAGATCATATCACTGTGCATCTGAGTCCCCCCCCCCCCCGATTTTTTTTCTTCATATTTTTCACAAATTTCTCGTGAATGGAAGCGTTTCAGCATGTTCAGAGCCTGTGATTATTAAGGCTTTAATAAATATGTCTAAGAAAAAAACCCCCACTGATGATGCACACTAGAAAATGTCATAGTTCTATATTTACCAAAACTATACACTTTGAATAAGACACATTGACACAGCTTGAAGATCGCAAACTGTAGTTTGAAGGTAAACGTAAACTTGAGTCTTGGGAGCTGAAAGGAGTGTTTTGGACTCAAGAGCAGGTAACCAACTGAGTTTTGGTATAATCCCGGAAAGCCTTGCCGAAAATCTTGTCCGTCCCTTTTACAAGCTTAACATTTTGAATCGCTAATCACCATAATAAATTGAAGAAAATATGTTGTAAGACCGTTGGAAGCTTGCAGTATATGTAAAAATTTCTGTAGTGTTAAATTTCAAAATGACTTTTTCGTACCACGAAAAAGGTATTAGTCTGTGTTACAGTTCCCATTTTGTTATCGTGTGTGAAGTTCTAAATTTTTATGAAGTACAAAAATTTTAAATGATTGCTTGTGAAGTACAAATTATGTTCATAATTTGTGTTGTAATACACTCATTTTCATAATTATGGAATATGTTAGAGACATTTTAGAAGTTGCTATTTTTCCGTGAACGGTACATCTGGGTTTAATATTTGCTCACTCCAGGTAAACAACTCTAATCTAAGTATTTCAGGACTGCTAAGCATTTTGTAGCGTCCGACTCGACGCTAAACTTGTGTTTATAAATGGCGGTATTCAGAGTTGTTGTTGAGTCACGTGCATACGCGCGTTATTAGACCTGTAACAGATAATTCTGATATTGATTTAATGATAAATGACATTAGATCAACATTTATCATTTTTTGTGTTTTTTTAATTACTTTAATCTAATACATATACTTTTTTCATAATTTTTGGATTAAAAATAGATATATAATTGTTATTGCGCTCAAACGTATTTCTGTTTTTACTTTAGTCATTTCATGTCCAAAAATTGCTTCACATACAGTGCGTTTTTGTGAAATAAACACTTGTCTTGAAAATTTTGGACAATAAATTATAGGAGAAAGAACTTGAGTATCAACAAAATACAGTATTCCATAATTATGAGCATGAGTGTATTAAATAGTATATATATGTAGGGCCTATACAGAAAACTCAACGGAGCAATATTTCAACATTTCAATAAACAAAACTGTCAAAAGCCGGAGGCATAAAACTATTAATCAGGCATAGTTCATGTGCATTATTTGAAACACTTATGAATTTTAAATTTCTGAATATACAGTTTGCCTATCTTTCTTTTTAATTTGCTAATGTTTTGGTAGTTTTGTGGTGATCTGCAAAAGGGACGGGTTGTTTTTAACGTTTCTGTCCAAAATAACTTGTAACATGGCTCGTTTGTATATTCGTTCGGGTTTTTTTTTTCCATTCGTTCAGTCATTTGACATCTGTGTTTGGCATAAAACAAAAGATTCGGTATCATGAACAACACTATCCTTTTGTTCGTGTTATTATTCTATTCCGGAGGGCGGGAGGCACTGTCAGTACAAGGTGTAGGCTATTTGCTCGTGTATGGACTTTCAAAATCGATCCTAAACAAAATCTGTCGATCTCAGATACCCTCCAGCAGTGGCGTAACTACGGGGGGCACGGGGGGGGGGGACGTGCCCCCCCCCCCAATCGGCCGGCAAAAATAAAAAATAAAAAACGAAGAAAAAAAGGCAAGGAAGGAAAAGAAAAAGAAAACTGAAGCGAGCCGAGCTAGAAATTGTGCTTTTGAGATATATATTCAGTGTAAGTACTATTCTTTTTTTTAACTTTACTTATAGGGGTCAATAATTTTGTTGTGTTTGTTCTGGTTCTGGTTCTGGTCTACTGCATAAACTCCACTGGATATAACATGCAGGCGCAAGTCGACTGAGCAAATTTTGATATCAATTTTTAAAGTAGATACGTTCTTTTGAACTTATTTAAAGTGATAGTTTAAGTTTGTGCATCAATGTGGATATTCAAGCGTTCCCACACACCCCGTGGAATCATTTCCCCCTTCAAAATCTGTTGCTCGTAGAATTGCTTCTATTATTAACCAGTGATAGCGCAGGCAATTTTTCAGATACACTTATCAAAATCAAACAATTGTGTGCAGAAATTTTTCCTCCAGAATTCATCACTCATGTGGCACACCTTTTGCGTCTGCGCCATTTTGCAATGCATTTAATTCAAATCGGAGAGGGGTTATATGACCTGAATAACACTTGCATAATTCTGTTTGTATGCACATTGCAGTATGAAATATTTCGAATTACCAGGACCGTAACCGGGGGAGGGGTGCGTTCAAAAGCACGTATTTCTATAATAGGTTTTTGATTATTCTTGAATGAAAGCCCTAATTTTCACGAAACAGTGATGACAGTACGTGGTCAAAATAATCTCATAAAACCGCTAGAACCCACGAACTTCAGGGGGCTCCGCCCCCTGTCCCCCGGCATAATTTACCGCCATATTTTGAAAATTATCTGCTATCAGCAGGGGGGGGGGTTGTTTTGTTTTATTGTTGTCGACTGTGGCTATCCATTTTAAAAAACAAAAGTGTTACCAAAAGGTCACAATAAGCTTATAAAACCGATCGAACTCATGCTCGAGCTTCAGCTTCAGGGGGCTCCGCCCCCTGACCCCCGACAATCACCACCACGTTTGAAAAATGACCTGCTATCGGCAATCAACTACAAAAATCTATACCTTCGAATGAAGTTACAACAATTTTGAAAAATGGGGTGGTTTAGTTATTGTTGACTGTCCATTTAAAAAAAATAGTGTTAGCAGAGAGACAAATATCCTTATGAAACTGCTACAAGCAGTGAGCGTCAGGGGGCGGAACCCTCTGACCCCCACCTAGGACGGGGACCCTACTTGGAATTCTATAACATGGGCCCCTGGAACCCGTCCATTAGGATGGTCAGCCCTTCCCCCCTGTCATAGGTCCGTTTTCTTGACTTATACGCATCCCTCCTTTGAAATGGCTAGGGGCCTGCAAAATGCATTTTTCTCTTGGAATTTCAAAGTTTTCCAAACCGCTCGCTCGCTACGCTCGCTCGCGGAAATGCTACATACAAACAAATATTCCCTATGTAAAATGGAAGTGCTAGTTAAGCCGTGAGCTTCAGGGAGCGGAACTCCGTTACTCCCACACGGGACGGAGACCCTACTTGGAATTGTATAAGGTGGGCCCCGGAACCCACCAGGGTGGTCTGACCCCCCCCCCCCTCCTTGTCATAGGTCCTTTTTTTTTACTTATACGCATCCCTCCTTTGAAATATCATGGCTAGGGGCCTGCAAAACGCATTTTTCATCTTAGAATTTCAAAGATTTCCAAACCGCTCGCTCGCGGAATTGCCTTTTCACCACTTATGACATACAAACAAACATCACTATAAAATAAACCTATACATTAAAACGGCAATTTTTTTATTACAAAATAATGGAATTGGGGGACATTTTCCAAAAAAAATAATAGAAAACACAAACCCTTGACAAGTGTACCCCTATTCCCGCCCCTATATCGCACGCTTAGCGTTCGCAGCGCTTAAAATCCACTATCTGAAAATGCAATTTCGGCTGAGCGACTGGGTGCCCCCCCCCCCAATCAGCTGACCCACGGTATACGCCACTGCCCTCCAGTCTGAAAAAAGATACATTTTTCAAATAGGCCTTTCGTTAAAAGTATATACATATTTTTTTTTCTAATTTTGGCGATTTTTGACACGCGTACGTCGCCCGTCTGTTAAAAAACAAACACTTTTTACGCGTTTTTTTTTTCACACGCGCATGGTGTACACCTTGTAATGACATGCAGTGCCCTCCCCTAGATCATTTTCGTATCGGCCCCATCAGCCTGTTTGGAACTGTTTTGGTAATTTAATAGAGTTATATCGTGGTTTAAATCAGCATGAATCATCAAATTGATCAGATAATCAATCGAATAAGGTAACACCAGTTGTTTTGTTAATAAAAGAAAGAAAGACAGAAAGAAAGAAATCGGAAGAAATCCTACCGAAAATACATTAAAGGGTCGAACATTATTTTGTTCATATCGAGAAATAAAGGGTGGTACAGCGCCCTCTGTGGGTCTTATGACAGTGATTTTATCAAGTCTTCTCTGTTCTACCTCTATGGTCAGACCATGTGTATCTCACACCAACGTACACGTTTATAGGGGAGTGGGGTCAGGATGGGGGTGGGGTGGTGTGTGTGTGTGTGTGGTGGGGGGGGGGGGGCTGGAATAAAATGATTCTCCGTCAGCGATTTTAGGGATATCCCCTTCTTGGAAGTAGATTTCATGTTTATGTGGATGAAATCATACGCGAAAAAATCATTCCCTCGGGTATTCCCAACTCTTATTTTATTTTATTTATTAAAAGTAAAATAAAATAAAATTAATTTTATTTTACTTTGAATTGATGATTGATTGAATCGACAGAACTTTTATTGTTTTTTTTGTTAACAATTACCCTGATTCTATTTACATATTAACTATTACTAAATTTATGTAGTACAATTATAATCTTGTACATGTCATTATTCTTATCGTAATTTGTATTTTGTTATGCTCAATGTGTTTCATTTTATTCTCTTGCTACTGTAAATATGATTGATATTGTTTTTTATTGTAAATATGTATAGAGTTGAATAAACTTGAACTTGAACTGAATTTTTTAAGGGGGGGGGCAAAAGTAAGAACAATTCAAAATTTTCGGCGCGCTCCGCTCGCAGCATTGCAATAATACATTATGCTGACACGTTTTTCGCAAAGCGTGCAAACAATTGAACATTGTGTAATGGTTCTGTAGTACTTAGTGCTATTCTTGCATTACGTTTTAAGAATGATTCAATTTGTCAATTTTTTTTGTAGGGGAGGGGACAAAAGTAAAGAAAATGTCAACATTTTCGGCGCGCTTCGCGCGCAAATTTGCAGTACAGTAATACATATGTTAACAATTTTTTCTCGCAAAGCACGAACAAAAAAACAAAACATTGTGTAGGTATAATGGTTCT
>JZLH01S0629030.1:16499-30199 GCA_001188425.1 Eucidaris tribuloides | reverse complement strand
AATGAAAAGGCAGGTTCATTTATCATAAAGTAGTAATCATAGCAGAGAATTTTATGTAGAAATAAGTATTATACCCCTGAAGAATTTGGTGCTATGATAGCAAACCGATCTTGACTTTTTGCTGCCGAAATTTTGATACTTTTTTCTCTCTTTCTTCATTCCCCACATTAACCAGCATCACTTAGGCCTATTGGTACCGTGCAAGGGGTATAATTCATTCCTAGTTCAATTATTTCACGTAAACAATTCGTCGTTTTTAGATCAAGTAATTCCTATAGGGATAATGTTTCTTGTGGTGTCCCACAAGGATCGATTTTAGGTCCCCTCCTCCTTTCCTAAAAAATGACGTCATTGAATCTTCCAACCTGTTGAATTTTATAGACGGCCCTGGACAAAAGTTTGGAATATTGTTATTTCTTTGCGTAGCGGCGTAGCCCTGTTTTAAAGTGCAGATTTCTTACAAATAATGATCAATTACCCATGCAGAACATATTATTAGTAATAATCTTCACTCAGGGGCGGCACCGGGGTAAAATTTTAAGAGGGGCGAAATCCGTCGGGGGAAAATTTTGCCCGCTGAACAATTTTTTTTTTACTAGCCAAAATGCAAGCCGAACAGCGTCCGACAAGCGGGGGCACTCGGAGACTGACGACGACAAAAAGCATTTTTTTGCCCGCCAATTTTGTTTTTGCTACCAAAATCAACAAGAATAGGAGGGTAATATTTTCGAAAAACAGTAAACTTCTCGTCATTTTAATAATGAAATAGGGGGTGGCCGTCCACCCACTGACTTCCCTGTGGCGCTGCGCCTGTCTCTACTTTATAGGACAAGAAACCTTTTCCTGATATGACTGAAAACTGCATTTGGTAGAAAAATGTATTGCAAACTTGTGTCCATGACTTAGTATTATTTGCAGATGACACTGACATATTCATTCATATAAATGCATCGATAAACTAATTTGAAAATTTAATCATAAATTAAGTTATGTTTCTCAGTGGTTTAAATGTAACAAATTGTCAGTCACTATATAGAAAATAACATGCTTTTACACTTCAGTATATCACATACCATTACCTTTTCACCAAAAGTTTTAAATTGCGATTACCAATATTTGAATAAAAAAAATCACCAAATTTTTGGAAAGCATTTCTTGATTTCACTTACATGGAGCAAGCATTTAAACCACATAACAACACTTATATCAATGCCATCGTCATTACCGAAACACACACACACACACACACACACACACAACACACACACCACACACACACACACACACACAACCCTCATTCGTGTTATGTTTCACTTGTACGTTACACACCCCTTATGTATTTAATATTGCATGGGTAATTGCAACAAATTAAACTAACTCCATCTCTTCTACAGAAAAAAGGCCATTGGATATGCACCGTTGCACTCTAACTTTCTAGCCTACACCTATCCAATATGCCGCTAACTTGTTACAATAAAAACAGATTATAAAAAAAAAAAAAAAAACATAACCCCTAAAATACATGACATTCACACCCACCATACACAGTCTTTATGTTTAAGTACATACTCAAAATTTGCTCCCGCTTTTCCATAATGTTTTACTGCTAACTTCAATATGTACTCGTATCCCACCCACGAGAGCAGAGATCTCCATTTGAACAACTCAGAGTTACTTCTTGCCCGGGCTTCTTGCTCTGACAACACGGAACCGATACGTGGAATTCACCCCATTAAGAACAACTTGAATCATGCTGCATCTCTTTACCCAGTCTCATTAAAATCATGCTTGAAGAAACATATCTTATTGCATTATGAATAATTCCACTTTCTATGAAAGCAATATCTTTCTTTAAGACTTAAGTCTCCAAATTCTGGTCATCTTCTTACTTTACGTATTTTTTTTGTCACTGATTAATAACATTTCACCTGTACGTTTTAGATTATATACCTCGCGTCTGCCAAAGCACAATCACCTACGCTCAACACTTTCCACGGCCCACACGTCCCCTGCCACCCTCCCTATCCCTCCCTATGCTATCGCTCCCACTACCCTGATGATGGCAACAAACCATGTATTACCACAAATCTCTTGGATTTTTTTTTGATGGGGGGGGGGGGATTGCCGTAGTCCTCAAGCTCATAAAACATGTAACCTTCTGCATACCCATTGCTACCTTTGCTCATGGGTTCATCTTCATAATGAAATCATGTAACATTTCATTTATATTGTTTTTCTCTGTAATTATTTTAAACGTTAATTTTGTTACTTATCAATTTTGTGACTAAATATGCTAATCTGTAATTGATTTCATATAGTGTCTGAAAAGACATTCAACTCTACACTAGCTTATTTTTTCATTTTTTCAAAAACTTATAAATACTGGAATGATTTGCCACTTACAATAAGACAGTCTTCATCAATACCTATTTTCAAAAAGGCATTAAAAACCCATCTTTTTAGCAGTTTGTAGTTTTAAGATTACATAGTTGTATACAAATTGTAAGCGCTTTGGGCCTAATGGGAAAAGCGCAGAGACTCCAACTCTCCAGTTTTCAGCGGGAGATGTCCCGCTTTGAGTCCATTTTCACAAAATCTCCCGCCCTCCCGCTTGAGTTTTAATTTCTCCCGCCCTAGCTGTGTTTCTCCTTTTTTCTCCCGCCTAACCACCGTTTTGAAAAGAAATGAGTCTGAATCAGTGGATTTGACCTCATTTAGTGTTGTTATATGTTAAAAAATAAGCCTAAGATGGCACCAGAGAGCTTCTAAAACCTAAAAAAAACCTCTGGCCGTTAAGGAATTTCATGCTTTGCGCCGGTGATGTGGGCGACGCGCACATTAAGTCAGAGTCTCCCGTTTGCTAGGGGTCTCGGCTGGAGAATCTCCCGCTTTGGGTTGGGGTCTCTGACAGCGCAGTATAAGTGATAATAATAATAATCGAGATCAATTCTACTAGCTTTATCATTACGCAAGCTTTTGATTATCTCGTATATCTGTTGAACTATAATTTTCATTTTGTTGAAAGAAAGGCTGATATGTAGACCTTATCATGACATTCCCAGTTTGGTTCGCAGACTATCTCGCCAGTCAGCTGGCGCTTAACTAATGCATATTTATGAAATCAATGACGTCTCACACAGGCAGCTCCTTTTCACTGGATCTGAACTATCAGCGATCGGTCCAACTGGACAGATGCACGTGGGACTGGGGCCCGATTCACGACACTGGACCAACTACAATTACCATGGCAACAGGGATCATAAGCCACAGCGGCCATATTTAGGATTGGGTGTGAATCTCGAAACTCAATTTAGGATCATTAGCTCTAAGTCGAGCTCTAAATGTTAGGTCGTCCGTGAAGCGTCTCTAACTATTGTTCTCTGCCACGGTTGACTGACAATAACGCAGAATGCGCATGGGCATAGCAGGCTTTTATGGAAAGCTGTCTTTAATATGCACCTGTCGCCGGAGCAATGTCGAATCCGTGTCGAATCACCACAATAGAACAATAGGAAGTCATGAACACAATATCAGCACACGTCGTGTTCCATACTTTGCAATTTTAATGTATTCACAAATCACTGTATCTTTCGTTTGAGACATTCTGTAACATGTTTCACATAAAATCGTAAAAAATAAATTTGTACCAATATAAAGCAATGATTTCAATTGTAGACTAACATTTATAAATTAATTAGATGTTATTATTTCTATTAATCAGTGCATAAAACACATTTTTAATATGTAATCAGAGTATATGATGGATGAAGCTAAGACTAAGAAAATGGGGGTTCCACTGCTATTTTCCAGGCGGGGGAATCTTAATTATGTATTATTTCAAAATATCAGTTCTTTTCTGAATTTTAATCTTTAAAATAGAATAGGGTAAATGAAGTACATTTGGCAAAAGTTAATCACATGGCATATTGTATAATCTATTACGCAAAGAAGAGAATAAGGCGTTAAATTACCGACGACTTCTTAATCAGTAATGCGTGACTTTTGGCAATGTTATTTCGATTACAATCGATTCAACTTAGAGCTGGAGTTAGAGTTGGAGTCGGTTTCGTGGGAGCGTCGGCCTAAGATCAATCACAACTCTAACCTGTTAGGATGGTCCTAGGTCGGTTTCGTGAATCTGCCCCCTGTCTCACTTTTTGTAAGTTTTGTAGAGAGGTACATTCATTGCTTTTTTATTTCACTTCTGAGATTTGCAGTTGATTTCTAAGCCTTAGTACATATCACTGACCGATAGACGTAGCATTTTCATTTGTTTTTATGGACAATCATTGTAATATCGGTGTAGAAAACGTGCATATTTGGCACTCGCACTCCTGTCATGCCTGTAGTCCCATGTACTTCTAACGACGTAGGTGGACAAGTTAAACTTTACCCATCCACTGCTGTAGTAATGTACACAAACTCATCGGCCTCTCATTGGCTTCACACTCGGTGTGACGGAGCATATCGAAGTTTGAGCTCCGCGCTAACGCTCGGGTCTTCGCACAACTCTTGGAGTTCATTTCCAAAGCGGCGAAGACCGAAATTTGATGCGTGCACGTGGACGGTCGAGAGGGAAGCGTGATTGCTAAATAACATTGCAGCCTTGCAGGCCTGTGCATGCACGCAGAGACGGCAGATCGGCCATGTGCTTGCGATCTCTGCATGCAAGGGCGGGTGTCTGATACATCGTGTATTGTGATTGAATTTGTTGTGTGTGTGTGTGTGTGTGTGTGTGTGTGTTTGTGTTTGTGTGTGTTTGTTTGTGTATTTGTTCTATACATGTACCAATACATTTATTTTTTTTCCATGATCATTGTTGTTGATTTTGACGACGTATGTTAACTGATGTTGCAACATTTACACTAACGTTAAAGGTATTGGCTAACATTTACCACAGTTAAAAAAATCTGAGCCGCATGATTCCCCATGCTACCAGTGTCTTTGATGAGGTCTAAAAATGAAGCCCTGAAAAAATTGTATTTCAAAATGATTAATTAGTGCTTTAAAAAAGTGAAAATCGTAAGTTGACCAGATCCAGTGCCCATTTCCTCCCATAGACTTACTGTGTGTACACCTAGGTTAATAAAACTCGCCCCAAGTTTTATTGTTTATTCACGTATAACTTGCCATTGGCAGTGTTACTTTCCAAACTTTTGTACTCTAGTCTAGGGTGTTTATTTGTCCATTTGAACACTACTATGTAGCTCGGATATCAAAGTCTGAACATTTTTTAAATTGAAGTTCCACAATGTTAGCCAATCCCCGAGCCAATCACTTAGAAGGTCGATCATAACATTCATAAAGATCCTTTATCGAACATTGTTTTGAAACTCCTAATTTCTACATATTGTCTTTAAAATGTCATTTTATTTGTCTAGAAACCATCATGGAGTTAATATTTTATTACTTTGCCTGGTAAAAATATGCAACAATTTCTTACAATTTGTATATTTTTATAACATATATATTTGTATCAATTCATTTGTTACTGTTGCTGTCCATTAAAAATTTGTGGTTTACTAAAAAAAAATCAACCCCCGCCCGGCCCATTTCAATGAAGAGTAGAAATAAACAGGCAGCTTTGTATGCCCACATGTAGACATTACATTTTAACAGGTCTACACGTGAGATCAGCCCACATTGAGCTGCACATTACCATGTTCAAACATAGCAATGTCAACACGCAGTTCATAACACACACAATATCACAAATCCACATTCCAAATTCCCCAGCCCAGTCCCAAAGAAGCACCTGTTATCACGCTCGACGAGTTGCCACACGTCACACACTACCCTCCCGCTATATCCACTCGGAAACAATACCACGCAACCCAAGCACTTCGGCTCTCTTCGGAAGCCGCGCACAAACTGTCAATCACCCGGCACGGAGATGAAAATGGCGACCAAACTCAAGAGTATCGCTGTACAAAATCAATTGGGGCATCACACACAACACTGGCGCATACACACCATATATACATGTGACAGAAAACTTCAACGAATCGAAAGGTACAACTCTCAAGTTCGCACATAAATCAATGTAACTAAAATGACAGCACCGAACTTGACAAAGTAGATGATATTCAGGGCAAATATGTTTATATCAGGCACTGACAAATTATTGCCAGAATCGTGTAGAGACATTTCAAGCTTATTCATTTTTAACATCAAGTAAACCCACACCTACTGAAGTATGTGGTCCTAAGCAGAGCTACATGGACCACATACGCCCTCTACTGGAAAAAATGAACAAAGTTTGCACTGTGTGACTTGAATGCAAGAGCAACTAAATAAAATTGCTCTTGCAAAATTTAAATGCTGGACCCACCTGTTTAGAAAAATTAAAACAGACTTCTGAAATATTGAGTCCTTCATTTTCATAACTTGTTTAACAGATCATAGACTAGCCATATCAAAGCAATATTTCAGTAGAATTTTGTAAAAGACTGAATTTCAGAGCAATTTTCTGTGGCATACCTGCATAAGAAAGGCCATCCATTACTTTGTACACAAAAGTATGGAGCTATCCCCATGTGTGAGTAAACCTGACGGTAAATATAATTTGTAAATATTGGATTTATTGCATAAAAAACTTTAGAATATAGATCTAGGAATTTTGTCTAACGTTACACATGAAATGAATAACCGATTGTTAGAAACAATCTGTTCATTGGATTATTAGAAACACTCTGACGGATATGACATTGCGGACTGAAAGCCTCTGCCTGTCTGCCTGTGTATGTCATTGACGTTAATAATGTTGGGACTGATCGGGCCACTGCGGGCGATATCAAATGATCTGGATTTTCGATAGACATTTTACAGGTAGCTAGTATCTTCTGCTTACACTATTTGATACCTGTAAATGCACTATCAAAATCGTCATATATCAGTCAAAGATGAAGTATACAGCAGGGCTCGACACTAGCACTTGCCCGCTTGCCCGGGGCAAGTAAAATTTCATGTCGGGCAAGTAAAAACTTAAAATGTTAACATTTACTTGCCCAGTTTTGCAAGTGAAATTTTGATCATGAAATGTGCAAAATTTAGAAATCTTACCAAAATGAAAAAAATATGTCTAAAATTTTGTGTTCAGTTACCTTAAATTACTAAATTTCATCATTTTGTTCATTGTACTCAATATTAAGACTCTTTGAATTCATAAATCTCACCTTGTACAACCTCCAGAATTAAATCAACTAACATCCAATGCTATGAAAAGGCCTCATTGGTTAAAATTAATGAGAAATAATTATTAAAGTTTTTGATTAAATTGTTTATTTTCGGGCAAGTAAATTTTTCATTCGGGCAAGTAGAAATCTGAAAGTGATAATTTTACTTGCCCAAAGGGCAAGTTTGAAAAAAAGTTAGTGTGGAGCCCTGTATACAGGCCACAACTCTCGGTCTAAATTGCAAATGTGTGATCACAAAAGGCGACTTGATTACTTACCCTTGAAGTGGTGAGTGTGTAAACACTGTTGAAATCAATCTGGAAAGTGGAAACCAGTTTGCTTGTTAAATATGCACATAGTTAATGTAGGTGATCCATTTTCCATAATTAGATCTAAAGACACAGTGGTCCTGTAACTAGATACCTAAAGTATATAGTCTGTTAATGTGTTATACATCTCTAGAAATTCCCTTATTGCATTCCATCTGAAAGTGAAAACAGACTCGGAAGTTTGGAAGATAAGTCAGAGAAAGTTAATTGATAACATTTCATGTGACACAGCTGAGAGTTGCCATATTGCGGTACATTGTGAACTGCTTATTGACTATCGAGTGGTCAAGTGAACTTTCGAGAAGTTGCAGCATGCACAGGGTTTAAAAAGATGTCAGGTATTATTCTTGAAGAAACTCTGCAGAAAGATTAATTGTTGGGTTGTGTAGTTTCATTGATCACTAAGTTTTTACCTGGAATGGCATTCTTTCAAAGACTCGAGTATCAATCCAAATATGGGCCCCATATCTTTTTTTTTTACTACTTGTCCTGGCTTTGAATTTGAGGTACATTACCTAGCCTATTTTCATGTACTGTGAAACTGGTTTTCTTACGAATATCCTGACCATGGTGAAAGTTTATCTTTATCCTCCTTTTTTCTTACACATTACAGGATATCCAGCTTTAATTTTTGAATGGTGTCTGGCTACATGTAGTAAAAGAAAAGTATACTGAGTACTACACTTGCTACAAAATGGAGGAAGGACAGCGTATTCTTGCCCAGTTTGTCAATGAAACTGGTGAAAGCACTGGTGCACCATTTGATCTGCCTGTTGATGTCACAGCAGACAAATTGCAGCTTATCTGCAATGCCATCCTTCAGAAGGTGAGTAAATACTGAGACTGCAGTCAAGTCAAAGTCAAAACCGGATGAAATCCGACCAAAAGTACAACTATGGGACTACACAATTGTCCATACAAAAACAATTGAAAATTACATACAAAATGCACCTATTAGTTGCCAAAATATCACTTTTATTCATATACATGTATACTTTGCAAGCACAGTGTTTAATTCCTTGAATTTGGCTGTTTACCTTGTGATTTTCCACTCTTGTTTCGAATGTCTGTAAAAAATCTGCAAGAATCTGTACCTGAGGCTGTAAGCTTCCATATTGGACAAACATGATAGTAATCAATCGCACTATCGCTATCGCCCAGAATGACAGCTTGTGATGGCGTATGTAATTCAAGTCTGTCAATTTCTTTGGAGAAAAGGCAGAGGGGAAAATGATTGGGAACAAAGGAAATACACATCGTGAATGGAAGGCAGCAATATTTTAAAAAGGATTGAAGCCCTGAAAAAATTACATTTCAAAATGATCATGAAGTGTTTTGAAAAAGTGAAAATCAGTGAGGGACCATTCCCATCCCCCATACTGCTGTGTTGCAGAATTTTTGTCAGCTGACAATTATTCAAATGCCAATTTTTCTCTGTACAATATTTTGTGACAGCATAACTGTCTGAACTTTTGTGTTCTAGGGTGTTCATTTATCCAGTCAAACACTGTCAGATATGTCAGATAGCAAAGTTTGACAATAGGGCTTCCCTGGGGGATCACTCTCCACAAGGCCTGCTATGCACCGCGTCTAGAAAAAGCATCAAAAAGGGTTCCTTTTCCAGCCCTCAGGCATCGTCGATGTCTGTTGGGAAAAGGGTAGTTTTTTTAACACCATTTGCTGGCAATCGCCACTTGGGGTAGCCTTTTCTCACATGTCACGCCATTTAGGGTTGCTAAAGTAGATCTATGTAATAACATCTCCTGGTTAGTCAAAATAAACGTTTGTTAATTAGGAAATATATTTATGAATTATTAAGTGAGCCTCTTCGGGTTGTGTAATGTACAATAATGTCTTAGAAGAGGGCACTTGAGTAGGGTATCGAATTAGTTGATTTCACTGCTTACACCAATAGGGTATCAAAATAGTGGAGTTCCCTATTTACGCCAAGTAGGGTATCAGAATTAGTGAATTTCGTGGGAGTTACGCTACTTGGGTTAGTTTTTCTCATGTGTTAAGCTATGTAGGGTTGCAAATTTGGTTATGTAGGTTATGCCATTCAGGGTGAATTTCTTAGGTTGTTGGACATGGGTGGGTAGCAGACCATGTGGAGAGTAATTCCCATGAGGTCTTTCACAGTGTTATATAGTGTCTTTGCGACCGTTTTCATGAAACAATTTCTTTGTGAATGACTGAGTTGTCAGTTGTTCAATTCCAATTATTTTGCAAGGAGATAATTCTGCAATGTTCCATTTTTGTGAATTCCATGTTTTTCCTCCTATGCAAAAAAACTCTCCAGTCTCCTTTTTAACATTTTGCTAGCAAGTTAACGTCATTCCTTAGAGAAACATACTTGATTACTCATTCAATATGTATTCTTGCAGGAGGACACAGTGCCTTATGCCTTTTACGTGAATGACACCGAGATCACATCAACCTTAGGAGCCTGCCTCAATGAGGAGAACCAAGAAACAGAGCAGGTTCTGTCCATAGTCTATCAACCTCAGGCGGTATTCAAGGTACGGGCGGTGACCAGGTGTACCAGTACTATAGAGGGCCATGCGGAAGCTGTCATATCCGTGGCTTTCAGTCCAGATGGAAGGTACAAGTGAAATATCAGATTTTTGTTTGCTTCCTGTCATATATTTCTTGGGTATTTTAATGAATTACATGTATGTTATTGTAGATATGGTACTAAAAAGTTATTCTCTTAATACTGGTCTGATTGCTAGTTTGATTAAAATGATGGACTTGCTGTTAATTCAATAAATGTCTTCTAAATCAAGCCATCAATGTTACCTAGGAGTAATCGGCTTTTAGCCATGAAAATTTCAAATCATGTTATACAATTTTCAGGTGAGCTATTACAATCCGTTGTGCATCGTTCTTTGTTCATAGGTTTGTCGTGCATAAACGTTTACACATTTATCTTCTTCTTAAAAATGTATGATTAGATTTATCCCAAATATGGCAAAAATGATCCTTAGGGGGTGGGGATATAAAGGTCCTCAAACGGTATACCTGGCCCCCCTGGGGGCCCAGAGGCAAGTCCCTTAATGGCCCAAAGTAGGCAATTTGCAAACACCTTCTTTTCTAGATCCAGAAATAGTTTAGGTAAGTCACTGTAAGTGTAGATACCTCTATGAGTGATGAATTATCGTTCCTCATGACAGCGCCCAGGATCAGAGTCTGATCTTTCTGCTGAGGCATAATTCAGACTACCTTAACACCTTATCAACGCTGAGGATGCTAAGGCATTTTATGTGAAATAAAAAGCATATTTTGCAACACTGTGTCGTGTGTGTGTTCAATCCGGGCCGTATTACACAGATATTAAACCATTCTTCCAGTATTTTGCCATATTTGACCTGTGCTTTGAAACCAGGCCATAAATTCTGATACAGCCCGCTACCGCATCCCTTGCACGTATGCGCAAAATATGTCACTGCGTAAATCGACGCTAACGCACATACGCGCTGGCTGGACCCTGGATGCCACAGCTCCAGCACCGAGTGCGATCTACAGCGCGAATACTACACGTGCAACGTACAGAAAAAAAATGTGGCCGTGCCTTTGACTTTTCCGAACGTAAACAAGTGAGGCAGTAAGGGAAGTCAGTGGTTCAAATTGGTTGTATGAATTTAAATAAAGTTTGAAGAATGCCTAATATATATTATAATAATTATATTGGCTGGCCTTTTTCAGGGGAAACCAAAAATATTGCCCTCGCGAGAACCATATTGCACTCGTCTTCGACTCGTGCAATATGATTCTAGCTTGGGCGATATTTTCTGGTATCCCCTTCAAATCCAGACAATATAATATAAATGTAGTTGAAAATCTCAGAGATTTTTCATTAATTGATTTAAAAAAAACCCAAAAGACATTCAGGATCTGTTATTGGTGTGATATGACCTTTGGGCATAAAGCTTTCAAATAACAAAACTACACCAAACCTAAACTTGCACTTTAACTATCGTTTTTTTATTTTAATCACTGTCTTGTAGCAAACTGAGTAAAATGCCAGTAGATTATTTACCTTATGTCAGGTGCTAATATAATAAATGTTGTTGCTATGTGGCATGCAAAATCAAGGTATTTACATGTTTATTAAAAGAAAGTACTTTTTGTCTCACCCACCGGAGGTGAAGGCGAGACTAAGGGATCCAAATGGCATCCGTCTGTCCGTCGTCCTTCGTCTGTCCTCCGGCGTCCGTCACAAATGTTAAAGTTTACCTGCAAGAGTCTCTTCTGACACATAACTTAGCAACTGCTGGTCCAATGGCAACCCAAGTTGGGTGGTAGATGCATTAGGGGTATCATCATGTTATGGTGCTATCGGAGGTCACATGGTGAGGTCAAAGGTCATTTGAGGTCACATTGTTAGAGTACCTGCAAGACTCTTTTTCAATATGTTAAAGTTTACCTGCAAAACTCTCTTATGACACATAACTTAGCAACTGTTGGTCCAATGTCAACCTAACTTTGGTGATAGATGCACTGAGGTACCATCATGTTGTGCTGTTGGAGGTCACATGGTGAGGTCAAAGGTCATTTGAGGTCAAACATTAAACTTTACCTGCAAGACTCTCTTATGATAAATAACTTTGCAACCGTCACTCCGTCTGTAATTAAACTTGGGTTGTAGATGCACTAGGGGGACCTTCATGCTTTGGTGCCATCGGAAATCACATGGTAAGGTCAAAGGTCATTTGAGGTCAAATGTTAAAGTTTACCTGCAAGACTCTCTTATGACACATAACTTGGCACATGTTGCTGCAATAGCAACCAAACATGACTGATTGATGCGAAAGGGGTACATTGTTGTTATCATGCCGTCAGAGGTTGCATGGTAAAAGTCAAAGGTCATTTAAGGTCAAACGTTAAAGTTTACCTGCAAGACTTCTTGATAAGGATGTACTTGGGGAAAGTCATGGGTGGGTAAGACACAATCTTGCTATTGCCTTGTCTTTTTCTTCATCAGGTATTTAGCCAGTGGTTCAGGAGATACAACAGTAAGATTCTGGGATGTAAACACAGAGACACCTCACCATACATGTAAAGGTAAGCAGGTACATTTTACCTTATGCTTGGTAAGTTAGACTATGCCAGATTCTGCTTAATTGACAGAAACATATTTGTACTTAATTCAATATGAATAATTTGGCATTTTTTTTTAAATTTTATATTTATTTATTATTTATTATTATTATTATCATCATCATCATCATCATCATCATCATCATCATCATTATTATTATTATTATTTTATTATTATTATTATTAATTAATTAATTTTTTTTTGGGGGGGTAGGTTGAATTGAATGTACAGTGAACCTAAGTCGATCTGTTGATTTCTAATTTTTTTTTAATTACTTGCATTTGATGTAGATATTGTCTATTTGCTGAGTGAGTGAGGGTATCAAATGAAGTTTTTGTGTGGCTGTTACCCACGGATGTAGATATCTCATTCTTAGTCTCCATTACGTTGAAATGTTATGTTGTCTAAAACTAACTGCATTGGGGTAGTGATTTGCACATGAAGTGATCTCATTAAGGATAATGTAAAGAACTAAAGATTCACATAAATCTCACATATGACCATAAGTAACCATAATAATAGTATGTGTAGCTTGCATCTGAATGAAAATGTGCAAAACTTTTGGAGTGTCATGAAGTAAGATGAAATTGAATAGAAATATTAGAGAGGGAATCATCATTTATTAACTTATTACCTTAGTTAGCCTTTTCCCTCTTACGAAGGGTTACTGACTCTTGTTTACCTGACTCTTGTGCCATGATGACACTCCCTCCTTCCACTTCTTTCTGTCTCAAGCATCCTCCTCGTTGAGACCAACCTTACTGCTTTCCTTCTTCACCACATCTTTCCATGTAATCTTTGGTCTTCCTTTTCTTCCTATGCTATCCACTTCCAGATCTCATGCTCTCTTCACGGGTTCATTATCGTCATCATCTATATGGAGTCCTAACATGATACGACCTTATCCCCCTCTTATCTTCCATCATGAAGCCATAGTTTACAAACTTGATTAACAGTTGCATGAGCTGTGTTACTTTCATTAACTAAATACTTCTTGGGTTTTGATCTTAGCCAGAGCTTGACACCACACTTGCCTGCATGCCCAGTTCAAGTAACATTTCATCTTGGGCAAGTAAAAACTGAAATTGTTAAAAA
>JZLH01S0629025.1:10844-30899 GCA_001188425.1 Eucidaris tribuloides | reverse complement strand
ACGCTGAATCCCACCGTGTCCACAACCGCAGAAATGGACCGTAAATGGCCGTAAGTACAAACCAAATAACGGCAACCCTAAATGGCGTAACACATGAAAAAAGCTACCCCTAACGCTAAACAGGAAATCTACAAATTGCTGATCCCTAGGAGAGGCGGAACATAGAAAATACACTAATGTTATACCCTACAAGTGGCTAAACAGGATAATTTAACATCGCCTAATACTCCTTGCAATAATAATAAAATAACGTGCCCTGTTTACCGCAGGGTACCACTTCAGTCACAAAGACGCTCTACAAACCAGCGCCCTGCATAACAAAATGTCGGTCGACAGTACCGCCGTGGACAATTCCCCCCCCCGCCGAACAACTACCACCGACAACTGCCCGGAGAAAATTCCCCCCCTAGACAATTCGCCCCTAGGACAACTCCGCCGCCAGGACAACTACCCGAGAACAATTCCCCTAGCATCCCCCCTAACAACTACCCCCCAGGAACAGGACACCCGGAGGACAATTCCCCCCTAGGACACTACCCCGGACAACTACCGCCCCAGGACAACTACCGCCAGACATTCCTCCCCTAGACAACTACCGGTCCCGCGGAAATTCCCCCCAGACAACTACCCCCGAGAAGTCATTCCCGCCTAGGACAACTAACCCTCGACGAACCCGCCCCAGGAACAACTACCGCCGAGACATCCTCCCTAGGACAATTCCCAGGACATACACGCCGACGACATTCGCCTAGGATAACTACCCCGGACAACTACCCCCTACATACAACTACGCCCCAGACAAATTCCCTCCTAGACAATCTACCCCCCGGACAATCCCCCCAGGAAAACTACGCCCAGGGACAATTCCCCGCTAGACAACTACCATCTCGACAATTCCCGCATGGACGTACTACTCCCCAGGATAATCCCCTGGGACAACTGACCCGCCGTGTGGAGAGCGACTCCCCCCCCCCCCGGGATTTTTCTGAGGCAATGTAATTTCCGAAATATGTTTCTTTCTCAACTCCAGCGAACCTGGGAACATCAAAATATTCTCACGTAACAAAATGCCAGAGAACAAAAGCGGGGAGACAAACAGCAGCGAGACATTTCTGGAATGTCTCGCTTTGATACGGAAGACAATGGTAAGGTATGGCTTACATTGTTACTGCACCTGGATAGTGCAGCCCATTAGCAGGTCGTTACGCGAGAATATTTCGGTGTTCTGGTGATCGCTGGAATTGAAAAATTACAAAATTTCGGAAAGTAATTGCCTCACCAAAATGGCCCTAGAATCCAAACGCTTTAATCAAAATCAATGATTATGGTATCATTTTGTTGGAAAAAAATCCTTTTTTAATCAGTTTTTACACTAGCCTAGGCCTAGGGTAGAACGCCCGTACTCGACCGTCCCCCAGAACATGTCCGCTTTTTTTTCTAATTTGTGTGCACTTGGTCACTAATTGAGCGGGAAAGTGATCGTATTTTATCATATATTTGTCCTGTCAGATAGTTTTTAGTCTGTAGTTTTGACCAAAATAATAAAAACATATTTTCAATTTTTCTCCTGATTTGGGGCTTAAATCAAAGGGGTGTGGAATTGGACTAATTTGTATACCAAAATGACATGGCAAAATTTGACACATTTTGTATTTTTGATTTCAGTTCATTCTCTGTTACTCATGAATGTATTTGTTTTTAAAACAATAATAGGAGATACTATTGTAGAAATTTGTCAATGATTTCAAATAATTAGGATAATTAAAAGGTGGTCATGTTCTGGTCTCTGCATAGGCAGTCATGTTTTATGCTTGGCGATTGTGTTCTGGGCCTCGTCGATTAATTGTTTAGAATAGTAAAATTTGTCAACCATTCGTCAGATTCCCATAAAATGGTATTAAAAACGATCAGGACAAACCTGTGAAATCGGCCTGGCAAAGTCAATTTCAAATTAGTTCTCAATGTTTTTCGTTATCATGGTTATGTTCAAATGTCGTTAAGTGGTCGAGTATTGATTGCGACATGGGAATACTACATATAGGTGGATTGATGCTGAGTGGAAAGTATGAGGTAAGACTATTTTGTATTTTGTTATTTTAAAAGCAAGTTAGAGAAACGGTCCGGTTTTTATCAGACATTGCATATGCACACTCTGATTAGTTAGCTCAACTTTGGCCATAGTTCCTTTGTAGTGTTTTGTAATAGAAAACGCGGGTTTGCGTTTAGACTGAAGGGCTCGACCTTTGTATCACGTCCGTGTTCGTTTTTCAGCAGTTATCAGACGGTATTTTACATGTACCCTCCCTACTCAAAAGTATTGCAACATAGAATATAACGCATGCATTTTGATTTAAAGGGGTGTTTCAATAATGATGTCCTAACGAAGTAATTTATTAAAAAATAAATTATTTTAAAATATATCAATAAATATTATTTCCCCTTTCTTTGCCAAAGCGGAGAGATTATCAAATGCAGGCGCACCCACGACAGAGGGTTTGGAACATAAAAGTTATCATTTGTTCGGCTCCCCATAGGGGTGGGGTGTTAAATCACACTCGCATCGTAATTAGGTTTCATATTTCCTGTAAAACGGTTTTGATGGTTTGGAAATACATCCAACAAACCAAACTGAGTTGGCTCAGTGGTAGAGCGCTCTCTTCTGGTCCGGAAGTTCGCGAGTTCGAGCCCCGGCCGGGTCATACCAAAGACTTTTTAAAAATGGTACCTTCTGCTTTCTAGCCAGGCGCTCGGGATTCTAGAAAAGAGAAGGGTAATAATAACATTTATGTTATGCAGGGCCCGTTGGTAGAGCAGTTTTTGTGACTGAAGTGGCTACCCTGGGCAAGGAAGGCGTTATTATTATTATTTATTATTAAAAATGTCAATAATTCCTCTGAAGCTGTCTCAGAAAGAAGACCACACCCAGCGAAGAAGAAATTTTTTCCTATCTTCATAAGACAGTTGTAGGGGGGATAAGGCTATTAATTAAAAATGATGGCCTTCTCTCCACGTCATTATATCCAATGTACTGAAAAGTGGCATGACAGTACATTTTAGGATGTTTGGAATAGTAAACCGCCTTTAGAATTGAAAAAGGATAAGAAAGTAGAACTTGAAGAGGTCTTGTCCAAAATATGGGGCGTTTTCTCCCTGGTATTGTCTTATGAAGATAGGAAAAACTTTCTTCTTCACTGGGTGTGGTCTTCTTTCTGAGACCGTTTCAGAGGAACATATTGGCATTTTTTGTTGGTTGGAAGTCTTTCCAAACCATCAAAACCGTTTCACGGGAAATATAAAATCGACTTACGACGCGAGTTTGATTTAACACCCCACCCCTCTAAGGAGCCGAAAAAAATGATAACTTTCATGTCCCAACCCATCTGTCGTAGGTGCGCCTGCATTTGATAATTTCTCCGCCTTGGAGAAGAAAGGAGAAAGAATATTCATTGATATATTTTAAAATAATTTGTTATTTTTCAATAATTTACTTCACTAGGACATCATTATTGAAGACTGCTTCAACTCAAAATCAATGCGTTATATTGTACGTTGCAATACTTTTGAGTAGGGAGGGTACCTATGTTATTTGTATAGCGGGTATATCATAGGTACATGTAAAATACCTGTCAAGATCGTCTGATAACTGCTGAAAAACGACCACGGACGCGATACAAAGGTCGAAGCCTTTGGTCTAGCTGGTGTTATGACATTAGGATATGGTACTGTGGCAGGTTTGCATGAGACATCAGGCCCATTGTGCAGTAGATCAAAATGTCATAAATATCAGTCAGGACTATATTTATTGTAACAGATTGCCTGGACTAAAGAAACGTCGTCGAGGCTGGCACAGCAGGACGAGATTTTCTTCGTCAGCTTGGTACAAGATGCTTGACGAAAAAAAAATCGTCGATAGAGACACCACAGCAGGACGAGATTTTCTTCGTCAGCTTGGCACAAGATGCTTGACGGAAAGAAGTCGTCGATAGAGACACCACAGCAGGACGAGATTTTCTTCGTCAGTCTGACGAAAGAAATTTCATCACGCACCAGACTATGACGAATAAATATTGATCGATAGAGACACCAGCTGGACGAAATTTTTTTTGTCAGCTCGACGTTTTTTTTGTTTTTTTTTTACAGTGTACGTATTATTTGGGGGAAAATGCTGAAAAAAAAGGAAAAGACCGTCAACCTCCAAGGTGTGACGGCTGTGTTTATTGCGCTATTCTGGGAGGTCAGTGTTCTTAGTCGGCCAGCGATAATTTGCACCTTTGACATTATTAGCCGAATACTTTACCTCTTTCCACCATGGAAGAAGGCAGTTGATACTCATTATCATTATAAATAACATATAATCAAAGAATAGACCTATATAGTCTACTGTAAACTTCGTATCAATGTTTAAACGATCTGGAGTAAAAGTCGAGGCGATTCTGCTGGGGTTACGATTCATGCGCGAGTAATGCAGTTGTAGCGTTAATGCGGCTCTGTGGCAGCCTGCACTGCTCGGCTGCAGCATCTGACAGAGCTCGCCGCCAGACGCGCGGGCCTGGTTTCAGATCGCTAGCTGGTCTTACCTGCGCGTTACAAAGATGTGCAAATCGTGAGACACATGTGCAGTTCAACAAAGCCAAAATTAATGTAGTAAGATCAGTTTGATAGAAATAACCGTCTGTTTTCTGGAACATTGATGAATTTGAGATCACTTTGGCTGAAGATGGAGGACCCCCGGGGAGGACCATCCAAACAAAATTGACGAAATAAATCATCGGGAGACCGATGCATGGTCATGCATTGTGGTACAATGTTCTAGACACGGCATTCTATGTGCAGCTATCAGTGGCATGTGCACCGGTGCTTCATTATCTCCCGGCCGGAGCGACGCGTCGGCGGCATACCCTCGTATTTCCCTGTTGTCTTCTTCCCCACTATCGCCCACCCAACTTCCATCAAAATTCTCATTTTTACTTTCTTCACTGCACTCTTTTTCATCGCTCAGATCAGCCTCATGCACAGACTTCAAACTCCAATAACTTCGTACAAATTCTTCGCCCATTCACTGTAAACAAAATCTCGTCGTGCTCTTGAGTACGACGAGATTTAATTCGTCCTGCTGGCGAATTTACTTCGTATTGCTATGTTTGACATGCTGTACGAATTGAACCAAATTTTCTATAGATGGCATAACGAATATTTCGTATAACCATGTTATACGAAATAATATTCGACATGCCATCTACAGACAATTCGTCCTGCACTCCGTACCACAAATACTACTTAGCTTGACGAATTGCTTTCGTCCAGCTCGTGACGCCGCTTCTGTCTGAGCATGCGCGCTCGACCTGATATCCCATAATGACATGCGAATCGGCCGGAACAGAAGACACCGAAACCTGCCAAGAAACCTTTGAAAATCCCCGAAATATCATTACGTACCACATGGAGTGAACAGTGAGGAGGCCCCTTGGGAGGAGACATATCTCTGGATCACAGCCTTCGTATCGTACGGTGAGTCGTACTTGTTTCATACATAAATTTGATTTTTTTCCCCGTTTAGCGCTAGCCTCGCGGTGCGAATACGAATGCTAGTGATTTACGTTAGAGGAAAGGCCACCGCACACTACACGATTTTCCATCGTACGACTGACATAACTTTTTTTTTGGCGTAAATATCAACCAAAATCTTAGTTGGAAAAGTCACATCAGGACCGTGTCTGCCAAAATCAACAGAAATATTGGTATCATTAGCTTGTAATTTCTACCAGTGGGAGAGCCGCGGTCGCGCTGCGGTCGCGTCTGGGCTATTGTCCTCACATATTTTTCGTGCCGGTTTATCATCATCGCATCTGCCCTCTATAATCCCCTTAATACTACGTGTTAAAAATAATATTTGTTAATTTTGAAAATTAATAACACAAAAACTGTACAACAGATTATACTGGCATTGAGTAAAGTTACATCAGAATAGTGAACATTTTTGTTTGAGGTGGTTTGAATATAATATGCCAGATAATCCAGGCTTGTAGACGCTGTGATTCCATGGCTAATGCTAGAAAGTAGCGGTCTCAGATTTTGCCTCACATATCCACCCCCCTTGTTACAAAATTGAAGCTGTACAGAGACCTGAAATGGGTGTGTGTTGAGGAGTGGTGGCGGGCGCGCGCGCGGGTGTTTTCGCTCCCCACACAATAGACAATGGCGTGTGGGTGCAACAGCGCACCGTCGAGAACATTTGGTGTGTCATGCCAATCTTCTCACTATACAGCGGGGCTAGGCATAAATGTTTCATTCATATATTCGATTAGTAAGCTAGCTGCCCGTAGAGCTTTATTCACTATCATAGGCCATTGCCTCTCAATGCCTGATTGTGTGGGGTACTAGACACCACACTGTCACACAGCACTCATTCGACTTTCTCGCTACAGAGTTTCAATTTGTACAGGGATTGGATATTGAGCAAATCTCGACCCCTAACTGTTTAAGAAAAAGATGAGATTACATAAAAATGCATCTATTGAGTATTTCGTCTTCAAACCACCTAAAACAAAAATGTTCACTGTTATGCTGTAACTATACTCAATGCCAGTATAATCTGTTGTGCAGTTTTTGTGTTATTAATTTTCAAAATTAACAAATATTATTTTTAACACGTAGTACGTTTATTTATTGTGCAGGGAAGATTTTAATTTGATTTTCGTTTTTTTTCTTGGGGGGGGGTAGTGGGTGGTTTGGTTCAGACAACTATTTTATCATTTTTTTCTATTTCAATTGTTTTATTTTCATATTCAAACACATAAAAATAATACAAAACAAATACCATACATAACACAAAAGTAAGTAATTGGTGCCGTCCTTTCTGGTTTGTATATGATACACATTAAAGAAAAAAAAATATGTCTATACTAATGATGATAATAAGAACAATAATAAAATGCCATAGTCCAAATTCTCACATCGTATTTTTCAAGTCCGAAAAACTAGCCCGTAGGCTATAAATCATTCTGGTATTCAAATACATGTATCATTTTAAACCTGATCATTCATTGAAGACATCTTTCCATTTCCTTTCAAATTTACTTACTTGTTTATTTTGTACCGAAATTAATTTCTCAACCCTGTAAATCTTTTTTTTAGCTTTAACAGAAATAACTCAAAAGAGGGAGGGATTTTAAGCCTTCTACATGTATACAATGATTGTTTGGCAATAATAATACAGTGATTTAAGAGGGTAAACTGAACACATCTCAAAATAATCCCAAACAAAATATCTACTTTCTTTAACTGAAGGTTTGTATCAAATTTGGTGTTCCACCATTTCAGAAACTTTTCCCAGAAACTACCAGCATGGTGGCATTCTATGAATAAATGCTCTATTGTTTCCACCTCTACACCACAAAAACTGCATATATCGGTTTCAACAAGCTTCATTTTATAAAGTCTTTTATTCGTTAATAATGACCTTGTATTAATTTTGTATTGAAAAGTTTTACTCTTTGTGTGCATTAAACATACAGATGGTAATTCGTAAATTAATTTCCAAGCATTTTCCCCTAATCCAATTTATTATTCCAGAATTCCTGTGAGTTTGGAGCTTCAAATTTTTTATTCTTTACAATAGTATGCAAAATTTGTGTAGTTAATTTACTAATTTCGATAGATTTATCATTAAATTCACAAAATAACTTTAGAGGCTCAAACCTTTCCCTATTGGTAATAGTAATGCATCTTTGTTTTAATTCCAGTGGTACAGCAGACACAATAGAACACTATTTCATATACCATTTTTTTATCAACTCCTCTCTTCTTCCAGGTATTTAGGCATACATTTGCATAATTAATTATCTAAAAATAAAAATGTATTTTTTGAAAACCTAACTAGATAGTATTAAAGATTACGTCCAGCGCAATGCGCATTAAAATTTTCATGGTGATCGCATGACCTGCGGCCAAGATCTGATCCCCCCCCCCCGTGAAAACAAGACGAGAAATAGCCCAGATCTTTTAGGGTTAAGGCTTCTAGTCTCCAGCAGGTTGCAGTAACATAAGGGAGACTTCTCGAGACTGGAAACTGGAAGAAGTCTCCAACAAAATCGAACATGTTTGATTTTTGTGCAATTCTCCGTAGACCTGGCTAGTCTCAAATTCAAGGCGCCAACTAGCAACCATCCCCCATGTCAACACGACATCGCCGTCACATTAATTGATGAATCAATGAATGTAGGCCTAATTAGTCTCCGCAACTGTGTAGTTGTCTCCAGCAGGTCTTGGAGATGTCTCTGAGAGCCCAAGCCATTTTGGGTCTCCCGAGTCGCCGCGGCTGTTCGGTTGTGGAAGTTGCAATGAGATCAGGCCTTTAAAGGTTCCAGGACATACTCATAAAAATGAATACCATTCTGTCGAAAGTTACCTGGAAAATCATCTAATATTAAAATAATACTGCACTTAAGAATGAAATATCATTATTTCTGAGCCAAGTTCGCCCCGCCCACAAAAAATGCTGAAACCGTGATTGCGTATCACGTGACCCTCCGACGTAATCAGGGGGAACGCCGCTCTCTGCGAGCGAGCTTGACTTGCGTAATAGTACACGCAATACGAACATTTAAAAGATCTGTGGCCAGTAAAACAACAAACTTCGAGGTCATTTTTAATCATTGTTATGGCATATGGCCGTCTCTAAATCATCTGGGAGTAATTCAGGATCAAAGATTTCCACGACTGACTCGGATCTTAATTTTGATGAAAACTAAGCCCAGCAACTAAAACGAAATTATGCCGCCAGGTTTCAGCTAGAAGCGCAAGACGAGCGACACCGCTGCAGGGCCACGCAAGTCGACATGAAAAATCACGAATATGAGAGACTTGGAAACAATTATTGGCAAGTAAGGCATATTCAAGCTAAAGTGAAGATAGTTTTACGCAATTTGAAGTATATGTATAACATACTGAACATACATTTTAATGAAAATGTCTATGCTTTTTACTGTGTCAGTGCATTCGTGCGTTGCACGCCGCGAGTGCAGTAGTTGGCTTGGCGGCGCGGTGCAGCCTATCAACAGGGGTCAAGTGCAGCGTCAACTTCTTGCCTCATGATGTTGGACAAGATCGACATCGCCAAAATGTATACACACAAACCAGAATGGTCCGGTAAATCTGACGGATCGAGTAATTTTTCTTCGAATAATTGTGATATTTATCTGAGTCGTTCAAATTGTAAAATTACAGAATTGTTCGAAGAAAAGTTTCACGAGCCGTCAGATTTACCGGACCATTCTGGTGTGTGTGTGTGTACATTTTGGCAATGTCGATCTTGTCCAACACCGAGAGGCAAGAAGTTGACGCTGCATCGGCCGGGGAGCTACGGGACTTGACCCCTGTCGATCGGCCTGCCGCTGCGCAGCCAAGCCAACTGCTATGGTGTCACTCGCGGCGTGCAATGCACGGATACAATTAATCACCAACACAGTAAAAAGCATAGACATTTTCATTAAAATGCATGTTCAATATGTTATGATAACTTGCTTCAAATTACGTAAAACTATCTACATTTTAGCGTGAATATGCCTTACCAATAATTGTTTCCAAGTCTCTCATGTCGGCTTTCGTGGCCCTGCGGCGGTGTCGCTCGTCTTGCGCTTCTGTCTGAAACCTGACAGCAAAATTTCGTTTTAGTTGCCGAGCTTAGTTGTCATCAAAATTAAGATCCGAGTCAGTCATGGAATACTGTGATCCTGAATCACTCCCAGATGATTTAGAGACGGCCATATATGCCATAATAATGATTAAAAATGACCTCGAAGTTTATTGTTTTACTGGCGACAGATCTTTTAAATGTTCGTATTGCGTGTACTATTACGCAAATCAAGCTCGCTCGCAGAGAGCGGCGTTCCCCCTGATGACGTCACATGATAAAAAGCCTGTTTTGCATATCGTGGCCAAAAAATGTGGGCGTTCCCGAACAGATTTTATTTTAGTGAATAACTCGAAACCAGACACTTGTATCGAGAATTAAAAGTCAGATTGGAATTCTAGATGAAAAAATACTCTACAAGATGTTGATTACCCATTTTTGATAGTTTTTATGTCATACTAGGACCTTTAATAATAATCAGAGACTTTACATGACAGTTGCAGTTAATAATTAGAATACATTGAGAACTTCAATTTGGTGTTGTATCTAAAAAGAACATCTTTTTTCATTGGTTCTTTTGTTAAAACAAAAACAAAACAAAAACACTGCAAAATTATAATACAGGCGTCTATGGAGCGTTTTTGTTTTGGGGGGTAAAAAAACAGGTGTTTAAAACATGTTTTAAAACGTGATTTAAAACAACGTGTTTTAAACGTGCCAACCCTGCTTCAAAGAAATTCTTTTGAGCAGCTAGAATCTCCCTAAAGTCAGTAATTAACTCACCATCCTTCAATATTTCATAACACATTTTTCTTTCATAATTTCTTTTCTCCAATCCTAAAAAGTAACTCGTACTTTTCTCCCCCTTCTCATACCATAGACTCCTTGACCTCACAATAAGCCCAGATATCCTTTTCTCACCTATTTCCAACAATTCTTCTTTAACTCTCTCAATTTCTTGTATTACTTTTCTGTCTCCATCTTCAGCCAATCTATTTTCCAAAATATTTAACCGATTTTTCAAAACTTTTTCATTGTCCAACGTTTGTTTTCGTTTATCACGTGAATAACTCACACTGAAACTTCTAATCTGAAATTTTATCCAATCCCATTTCACTCTTGGTTCCATGGCTGAATATTCATTTTTCCAGTATTTTATCTTCTGGGTCATTTCCTTTACATAATCTTCATCTTGTAGTAACGACACATTCAACTTCCAATATCCCTTTCCACGTTTGCTTTCATGTAGTTTCACATCTAAATACACAGCAGATTGTCCGTTCGCAATGCCCTGATAATATTCACCTTTTTAACTTTTGACCTCAAGTCTGAATTTATTAAAAAATAATCAAGCCGACATTGAATAAGAAGTGTATTTTGTCTCCATGTAAATTGTCTTCTATTAAAATTCATTACACGCCAAATATCTATTTATTCAAAATGGATCATTATGTCTTTTATTTTTTTAATTACCCTATACTTGTGTAAATTTGCCCCACCCATCTTATCTAGCTGTTGGTCTAGTACGCAATTAAAATCTCCTCCAATAACAATGTTTTCCTTACCATCCCACTCCTCTTGCATCCATTTCAGTAGAGCATCATAAATCTCAATTTTGTAGATTCTCTGCATTGGGTGCATATATGTTTACAATCAAAAATTGTTATTTTCAATATCAATATGTGCACCGATTATTCTTCCCGATTCATCATTATACACATCTTTTATCTTCAAATCTATTCCACTTTTAAACAAAAGCAATACTCCTGTACTATTTGTTGTACCATGAGAGAACAATATCTCATTACCCCATTCATTCTTTCAAGTATTTTCATCGTGAGAACTGCTGTGGGTTTCCTGAAGCATGACGACATCCAAGTCAAGAGTTCTAACGCAATTAAATACACTTCGCCTTTTCGTTCTGTTTTGCAAACCTCTAACATTTAACGACATTATTTTCATCGTTATTTCACTTCCCGTTCTATCCATTGATGGACTATTCAACTTTGCTCAAGTTCCCCAGTAGTGACAACACCATACTAACTCACACAAACTAGATACAAATATACAACAAAACATAAATAAAAACCTCCTCCTACATGTTGGTCTCATCTTTATGACCTTCTCCAAGTCCAAGTCCCATTCTTCCTTCAAAATTGTCTGCATGGTTTCTAACTCAAGCTCCAAATCGCCAACTTGTTGTTCAAAACAAAGTTCTAATATTTCCCGCTGGAAAAAAAATGAAATTGCTCACGATTTTGCTTTGTTTTAGTGTTTTATCTGTTTGGGTCAACAGTATCTATGATCATTTTTCAACACATCTGACACAAAATTGCAGCAACTCTCAAAGCTCTCCTCGCTTCCTTCCGGAATTCCCCAGAAAACCAACATTGTTCCTTTTAGAACGATTTTCCAGATCATCACATTTCCTCTCAACTCCTGTCATGAAATCTCGCAGTACTTCATTTGAATTGTCTTCCCTTTCAAAGAGGATGCAGCTCGAAGAATCCGATTTTTGTCTTGAAAGCGCAAAAGTGCCACATGTATCGGTCTCGGGGCATTTCTCTCCCTTTGTGACTCTGCCATTCTGCCTGAAGGACTCCTATGGACCCGTTCAATATCAATTTCATCTGCTTTCTCTATCTTCATTACATTTTTCAACACATCGGACACAAAATTGCAGCAACTCTCAAAGCTCTCCTCGCTTCCTTCCGGAATTCCCCAGAAAACAACATTGTCCTTTTAGAACGATTTTCCAGATCATCACATTTCCTCTCAACTCCTGTCATGAAATCTCGCAGTACTTCATTCGAATTCGTGCCCATCTCTTCCACTTGTTTTGTAACAAACTGTAGACCTTTCTCTATTTCATCTATTTTCTTTTTACTCACATTGTTCTCTTATTCCAGTCTGCAAAATTTGGATTCCAGCATATCCAGTCTCGTAACTACTCCTTCCAGCATAGACATTATACGATCCAATTTGCTGTGTACGGAGGAATACATAATGATCTAAGGGAATTTTAAGTGTTTCAGTGATGACATCATGATCAAAATGATATGACAGACGAACATACGTCTGTTGTAAAATCATATCCAAACTTTACGAAGAGCATGAAAAAGACAAAACGCTCAAAACAAAGGAATATGGAATAGGATGTGTGTTGATTTCATTTAGTGATTTTTTTTGATTGACTGATTGATTAACTGATTGATTGATTTATTGATTGATTCATTGATTGATTTATTTATTTATTCATATCAATTTCTAAGCGATCTTTTACTTTCTTCATAGTCTAGATTTTTGCAACACAATGGTAAACTGGAACTAAAACCGACGTTTTGGCAGATGTTTTGCCATTGTAACAAATCTACAAGCTTTATATACTATTGACACGAGATTTATGACAATCAAAGGTTTCTCTTCAAGGTTAGATCTAAATATGTGACCTAAGTCAATGTTATGACCCGCGGAATTGAGTCTAAAGACTTCTTTTGTGGTAAAAAAAAATATCGTGGAAGATCCCCGTTTTTCGCATTTTTTTCTGACTTTACCGCATCAAAAAATGAAAGTGCACTGTCCATAGATATAATTGGCGATGAGTGTTTGTAGTGGGAAGTCTGAGGATTCTAAAAATGTAAAAATAAAATTTTATTGGCTAGGAGAAGGTCCGCGGAATTGCCAAAAACCAATGTAAGCCACCATTTTCTGTCAGTATTCCGCTGGCTAGAAATCGACGCAGTTATTATCATGCTTTCGTGTGTGAATGTAAACAATAGACACGCTCCTACACAGAGCGGCGTGAGATCAGAAGTGCATGACCAGTGCCTATATAACCTCGTATTTCTCTGCGCAAAAGAGGAGCGTTTGCTGTTAAGAAATTGATATGGACTGATTGATTAACTGACTGATTGATTGATTGATTGATTGATTGATTGATTGATTGATTGATTGATTGATTGATTGATTGATGGATGGATGGATGGATTTATTTGATTTTGTTCTTTTGGGTTTTTTTGGTTCGGGGTGGGAATCTCTGCTTTATTAATTATAAATTTCAATTTTAATTCAAGTCATGAAGTTTTGTTTGCTAAATAATGCTTTAAAAAGTCGGGATTCTGTCAGTATTTTTGTAAGAATACAATGTATTTTTTCAGTTAAATACACTTCTTTCAATAAAAAATAAAGTGCATGGGATCATTTATTCTTCAATTGCATATCACAGTATCTCTGTCTATAAATCTAATCACCAAATGATAAAGAGATCGTGTGGATACACCGTTGAGTACCTACCAAATTACATTAATATAACTATCGTGAAATATTTTAACGTTTCAATTAAATGATATTGCAAACCATTTCGAAAATAAGTTGTACAGTGCGTCCCAGAAAACGCAGAACCCTTGCTTATTGTACGAAATCGTATTCAAAATAAATTTTGGTTTATGCACGTTCAAATGATACATTAAGCAAACTAATTTGTTCATGTATCTCTGAGTACTATGACTTTGAAAATTTAATGTCTAGACTCTCAAGACTTCGGAAAAAGAAAAAGAGGGACCCCTCGAAGTGCACAGTGTCAAAGGCGATAAGTTTAACAAATGTTTTTTGACATTAAATTTTCAAAGGCATTGTACTCAGAGATGCATGGATAAATAAGTTTGCTTAATAGATCATTTGAAAGAGCATGATTCAAAGTTTATTGTTAACGTGTGTTTTTAGTCATACACCCCAGTACTTCAGCACAATAAGCCTTTGTTTCAGGGGGTTTGGGGGGACTTAAAGTAATAGGCTAACATTGTGGAGCTTCAAATCAAAAAATTGTCAAACTTTGATATCTGAGCAACATAGTAGTGTTCAAATGGTCAAGTAAACACCCTAGAATACAAAAGTTTGGAAATTTATGCTGGCACTGGCAAGATATGAATGAATAAACAATTAATACTCGGGGCGAGTAAAAAAATAGCCTAGATCCACACACAGTAAGCTATGGGAGGAAATGGGCAGGTGAATCCGGTCAACTTACGATTTTTACTTTTTTTGAAGCACTAAATAAACATTTTGAAATAAAAATTTTGAGGGCTTTATTTGTAGACCTTATCAAAGACACTTGGAGCATGGAGGATTATGTAGCTCACATTTTTTAACTGTGGTAAATGTTAGCCAATGGCTTTAATGTACAACTACTATATGATGACAATAGTTTAGTAAACACTAACTATGATGTATGAATATGATTAAAGGTCAATATAAAATGTACAGGTAAAAATTACCTTGCAGATAAAATGAGCAAAGATAATAATAATACATATGAATTTCTTAACAACAGAAAACGCTCCTCTTTTGGGCAGAGAAACGCGAGGTTATATACGCACTGGTCATGCACTAGTGCTCTCACACCGCGCTGTGTATAGAGCATGTCTATTGTTTATTCACACTCGAACGTACATGTATAATGATAAAGACATGCGTTGATTTCTGACTTAGAGAAAATGGTGTTTGTGAGTTGTTTTTTACCAATTCCGCGGGCCTTCTCCTTGCCAATTAAATTTGATTTTCTTTTTTTACATTTTTAGAATCCTCAGACTTCCCACTACATATCCTCATCGTAAATCATATTTATAGATCTCGCACTTTCATTTTATGAAGCGGCAAAGACAGCAAAATGAGAACAAGGGGGATCTTCCACGAGATTTTTTTTTTACCACAAAAAAGGTCTTTAGACTCAATTCCGCGGGTCATAGCATTGACTTCGGTCACATATTTAGATCTAACCTTAAAGAGAAACCTTTGATTATCATAAATCTCTTGTCAATAGTACATAAAGCTGGTAGATTGTTACAATGGCAAAAAAATTGCCAAAAACGACGTTTTTAGTTCCAGTTTACCATTGTGTTGCAAAAATCTAGACCATGAAGAAAGTAAAAGATCGCTTAGAAATTGATATGGTACATCAGAAAAAAAATATAACGACCCCTGCTCGATATTTGCAATCGTCTTGTAATTGACCTGATTACTATATTTATTTAATCTGTACGCTATTATTTTTTCTGTGTCTATATTTTCTCATCTTGAATTCATTTGTTTTGCCACAGACTTTGAGACACGCTATCAGCGAGCATTTTACATACGAAAGAAAACATCAAGCCACAACGTTCGTCGTTCCACTCGCGAGCAGGATCACGAAGAACACGCACGTAGTCCTCGCCGTTATCGGCATCATTGTGTTCTCCAGGCATCCAGTTGACATAGTTTATTGGAGTTCCATCGATCCACTCAAACTGACTTTCTTGGTTTTTGTCGTGCAGTCCTATCCAGTAACCCTGGGAAATGAATGAAAAAGAATGGTATCAATTATGAGCACTGCCAAGAAGCGATCAACTTGGGGCTGTCACAGCTATGGCCCTGTTTGAATCATCAGCAAGTTAAAAGATACAAATAGATGTATAAAAAGATAACTGAAAAGAAGGTAACTTTTTTTAGTACACCATCAAGAGTTGCGACTCAATCCTACACAACGTTCTGGATATGACCATGGACCTATGTCCAGGATATGAAAACCGAAATTCTTCCAAATAATATTTCTATATTTTTGGTATTATTTTAGAAACAAATATTCTTCAAGCCCCCCTCCCCCTCCCACCTTGACGAATTCTGGCTATACCATTACCACCAACACAGGGACATGGACATTGGATTCACTATTTGCTGCTACCATTATCAGGAACCGAGGAATTTCCTATTCTGTTCATTTAATAAATCTATATCTTTATTTTTTTCATATTTTGTGAGAGATGCTGCTGAAACGGCGGCAGGTCGAGGAATTATTTTATTACAGCTACCCCGCCGGTATCGGTCAATGTCTTTCGGTATAATCATCAGATAAATTTGCATCTCATGATTATCAAAAAAATGCTAATTTCGTAGCATAATCCGGAGTTGCAAGGCAGCCCATAAATGCATTTAAACATAAAAGTTTTCACGCTGATGCTGTATACGCAACGGTGAACTCATGACCATGTTTGATAAATTAATTATTTGAATAATTGATTTACCTATCACTAATTGTTCAACGGTTCGTAATATTTGAACATTTTTTAATTAGTAAACTTTATCTTCTTTCTTTTCATTAATATTTTACGAACATATTTTTGGCTTTAAACTTGTAAACGTTTTACAAAAATGCTCACCTGTCTTACATTCACCGTGACTTCCCCCATTCAGTAACACCCAGGCGAACATAAATGTATTTCTGTTTTGTTTTCTCTTGTGTGCTTGTGTCCGTCACACATGAATAAAGTAAATTAACCCCTTGTGAATACCAGTAATTTAAGGCGAAATAAAAGGTAACTTATTTACTTTAATTTCTGTATCAAACGGTCTTAGTGTATTAAAACATTGATAGTAATTCAATGTACAAATTTCATGTGAGTATTGCTCTCTTCCCAGGTAAATTATATGAAAAGAAGACTTTTGTTAGTGAAGGGTTGATTTAAACTTGAGAGTTTTATTCCAAAAAGACGCAAAATCCACTTTGAAAACTTTTGAAAATGATATTCATTCATTCCAGTTTGTATGTGCACATATGGAAACCTTGGGTGTGAATCATTAATTTTGGGAGTTGGGAAATTGTCTTGGATCATTTCTGTTTCATTTAGACGATAAAAACAAGCAACTTATCGACTCAAATTTGATGAGGAATCTTTTTAGCGCCTATCAGAATCAACCACCTGCATTCATGTTCCCTCGTCCTGATATTTACCGTGTATTGTTCTCTGGTCGCTATACTCCACAGTTCATATACAAGATTGCTTTCTGCCACATTGTGGATGGAAACAAGATTAGCTCGTTCACCAACATTGTATTTCTTCTGACAGGCCGTTTGAGCATTTTCCCAATTCTTCGCTTTCCTGAACACGCGGTAACACGATCCCTCCATCTTCGTCCAGAATGCGGGACATGTTTGGGCTGGGCAGTCGGACTCCGCCGAGGACTTACAAACGACACACATCAACACAAGTACGATGTGCTTCATTATGTAAATGTTAATAACTGTAAAGGAAAAGCAAGATGGATAATGCTGACTCAACCAACAGTTTCTGATTCCAAATTATTAAATGAAACTGAGAGTGATAAATATTTCACATGCATTATTCACACTAGTAGTCTTTTTGTCCATTGCACGAAGGCAATAAATAGGTTTGTCGGCTGTTTTTTTTTGGGGGGGGGAGAGGGGCAAGATATTCCTATAAACAAAATGTCACTCTCGTTTGAAAAATCATATCGTCGAAATTATTAATTAGGCCTACGTTTCTACATTACTTCTGCAAAAGGAAGAAAGAGACCAAAGTGTAATGTCTCATACAAGAGGAACTTGAATTTCATTAACATTATCCCCAATAAATTATCAGAGCATTTGGACTAAGACGCCTTCCAAAAGAATATGTATTTCGTTTGCCTGAAGGTAGAGCGTGATTACGATGTTTCATTTAGACGATAAAAACAAGCAACTTATCGACTCAAATTTGATGAGGAATCTTTTTAGCGCCTATCAGAATCAACCACCTGCATTCATGTTCCCTCGTCCTGATATTTACCGTGTATTGTTCTCTGGTCGCTGTACTCCACAGTTCATATACAAGATTGCTTTCTGCCACATTGTGGATGGAAACAAGATTAGCTCGTTCACCAACATTGTATTTCTCCTGACAGGCCGTTTGAGCATTTTCCCAATTCTTCGCTTTCCTGAACACGCGGTAACACGATCCCTCCATCTTCGTCCAGAATGCGGGACATGTTTGGGCTGGGCAGTCGGACTCCGCCGAGGACTTACAAACAACACACATCAACACAAGTACGATGTGCTTCATTATGTAAATGTTAATAACTGTAAAGGAAAAGCAAGATGGATAATGCTGACTCAACCAACAGTTTCTGATTCCAAATTATTAAATGAAACTGAGAGTGATAAATATTTCACATGCATTATTCACACTAGTAGTCTTTTTGTCCATTGCACGAAGGCAATAAATAGGTTTGTCGGCTGTTTTTTTTTTTTTAGGGGGGGGGGGGGGGGGGGGGGCAAGATATTCCTATAAACAAAATGTCACTCTCGTTTGAAAAATCATATCGTCGAAATTATTAATTAGGCCTACGTTTCTACATTACTTCTGCAAAAGGAAGAAAGAGACCAAAGTGTAATGTCTCATACAAGAGGAACTTGAATTTCATTAACATTATCCCCAATACATTATCAGAGCATTTGGACTAAGATGCCTTCCAAAAGAATATGTATTTCGTTTGCCTGAAGGTAGAGCGTGATTACGATGTTTCAAAAACATTGATAACTAAAATTTGATTAATTCGTTACTTCCTTCTAGGTCCCTCTGCCAATGTATACGACAAGTATGCATTTGCCACACACGTGTTCAGTCATTAAAGCACAAGTTTAGTTTTGGCAATTTTTCTTTTTTTTGAAAGCTTTATGACCAAAGGTCATATCACACCAATAACAGATTATGAATGTCTTTATTTTTTTTTTAGTTAACTAATGAAAATCTCGGGGTCCCCCAGCGAGATTTTTCATTAATTAATTTTAAAAAATAAAGACATTTAGAATCTGTTATTGGTGTGATATGACCTTTGGGCATAAAGCTTTCAAATGTTTTAACCCGTTCGTGACTAGTGACGAATTAACTCGTCAAGGGTTTTCTTGATTCACAGACTAGTGACGAGTTAATTCGTCACGGCAGAGCAAAACAGACATGCACTTTTCGACCTTAGATTTCACCTTTTTTAATGCACAATCACAGATAATAAATCAGATGAATCGAACCTCAATACATCAAAGTTAATAACTGTGTTATTTTTTTCAATATAACTGACAGAACATGGACACAAATTAGTCGAAAATTCGCAAGGCAGACACATTTTTTCGAGGATTGCTATCCCTGGTAACGCTTGCGGTAAAGGGCCAATCACAGGCAAGCAGGTTCATGCCTCGCTGATCTTATTAGCATAAACGCCAAACTCATGCATAATAATGCCTTTATGCAAATCAATCGGATCTAGGTATTGGCGTTCAGACCACAAATTGATTATCTCGCAATTGCATTCCTGTATTGCTTATACTTTACTATATTTATTTCACGATTTCTCAGCAAGTTATTTCTTTTACTTGTAGTCATAACTGAACGATTTTGCTCACAGAATGATAGTTGGCATATCCGATTTTTACTTTGCCGACCTATATATTTTAGCGCAATACCATGCGCAATAACCATCCACACATTTCTGGGAAAACAAATATCATCGCAATCATGATAATGCGACATTCGATGTTGATGAATCGCGGGAACTTATTATGGAATTCGTATAACTTCGTATAATAGAGAACAACTCGTAAGGGAGCGTCACATGCGTTT
>JZLH01S0629009.1:0-33737 GCA_001188425.1 Eucidaris tribuloides | reverse complement strand
GTCTCCACGATTTCACATGCATCTGTGTGATCGGTCCGTGTTGTGTGCAGTGATTGTGCGCGTGTTGTTGCGTGTGTTGTGTGTGTGTGTGTGTGGTGTGTGTGCTGTGTGTCCTCTGCCTGTCGTGTGCCATGGTGTGTGTGTGTGTGTGTGTGTGTGTGTGTGTGGGTTGTTGTGTGTGGTGTAACGTGTGCTGTAGTGTGTGTGCCTGTGTCGCGCGTGGGCGGTGATCTGTATTAGCAGGGTTATAATTTAATAACCAACTCAGTTTTGAAATATAAAGATAACATTTTTCTCCTTAACTGAAAAAAGAGACACTTGCTCTACATTCCAGTTTGTGTAAATTATTGACTTTCTTAGAAATCATTTTACTTTTTAAAGATAATCATTGCCATTTCCTATTAGCTAAATTGTAATATTTGGGTTCTTTTACTACTACAATTTATGTTGTGCACTACTTGGAAGCGAGAATTTTGTAAAATTAATGAGGGGAGTAATTATAGTTAAGAAAGTCATTTTAGCGCCACGAGACCTAGCGCAGCTGTTGAACAGTAGTAGTATAAAGGTAGTACTAGTGGGAAGTGTGTTATTAGTAGTTTAGCCATTGTTGTGATGTGTATAGGTGGCGTATGGCTGGTAGGGGCAAAGACATATACTATTAGCTGTGAAAAGCGATTGTGCTCTTGTAGAATGATGATTACGTGTTAACAATTACAAATTCAATACTGCTATGTATGCTTGTATTCCGCCTTAGCTGTAAACAAAAACTAAAGACAGAATCCTTCCAAACGAGAGTTCTACTCCAGCTGGGTGAATATTTTTGCGCTATATGTTTTCAACTCAGATCATCATAATGTCTATATTTTGATTCTAAAAGCTGTGATTTCTTCGACTTATACATGGCACAATAACTGTAACGCAGTCAGTCCGTCGGAAACCTACTTCTAAATTCGCTGCAGGCACCACTACTACCGTATCATAGACCACGGTAAATGCGGCATGATTTTAAGTTTGCATTAGCATTCATTAAAACTCTTGGATGCAACATAAAACAAGGATGTACTTGTACTTCCAACATAGATAAGATTCGATTCCGGTCCACAGTAGCCACGTGTAGGACCCAAATATACATTATTATTTCCAGGACAAAGCAACACTAACTTCTCCAGAAAATTAAAACTCAAAGCAACATCATTATTTGTCCAAAACAGATTGCTTCTCCTATTCGAAAAAAATTAACAACGAACAAACTGAATTACTGAATAAATCAACTGATTTAAATTAAGAAACGACACGATAGTAATACTGCACTTACGGCAGCTATCATCCGTATAAGATTAGAAGAAGTACTATGAGTATCCAGAGTAGTACACAAAGTAGTAGTATAGAGTAGTAGTAAGAGTGTAGTAGTAGTAGTAGTAGTAGTTGAGAAGTATAGAAAGTAGTAGTAACAGTAGTAGCAGCTGCGACAGTAGAGTTTAGTAGCAAGTAGAAATAATAGCAGTGGTAGGCAGTTATTGGTGGTCTTTGCTGTAATTGTCTTTTTTATTGGAGGCGTGTCATAATTAATTCGTAACTTTAATGGATTTCTTTTAACATTCAGTATTCTTGATTTAACAAGATGATTTGAAGGCTGGCTACCTCATAAACGTACAATTGCCCGCCCATGTCACAACCATGGGTTCACTTTCATTTTAATTGGTGAATCTAACGTAAGCACGGATGCAAGACGGAGAATACCAACACAATCTAATTTTTTGCCCATCAAGTCGCGCTTGTCTAGCTCACGCTTCACGTCAGACCATGGAAAACAACTCGATTGCCGGGTCCACCTCACTTGCGAACTCAACATATTGTTAATGCCTTCGGGAGACTCGATCATGTACAATGTAAAGTTACTAATTAATTCTGAGTCCTGTTATAACTATGGTAGCCGAAAAAGACTAAGGATCGCCTTAGCTATTCACTTTCGCTAAGACTTAAAGATGGTGTCATATATTTCACGTCAAAAAATTCAAAATGAAGAAATCAGCCTGAAATCTATCCAATGTGAAAATTGATAATAAATAAAAACACCTCTCATAAGACTTGGTGATATAAATATTGAGTTTTGCGTGACAAATATGGACGGTTAAACTTTCATATCTTTTCAAATTACTTAGCGAAGCATTTTCAAAAAAAATCCGCGACGTCAACGATGGCACGTGCCGTTACTTAATTGCGTCCGATCAGCCGTTAGCTAAATGTCGTGCGGTAGGTTAAGCCGTTATGACCAATCAGTGCGGCTGCGCTGCGTCTTCCGACGTTTACAGCATAAACCCGATCGCAGTTTTGAGTCAAAATTGAAACTCACGAAAGAAAACAAGCATCTCTGGTGACATGTCGTTATTAGTAGTTTTGCTAATAAAACAACAAATTCATGACGTATGGATCTCAAACTTTCAGCACACCAATTTTGGTAATATAACTACGCTTTGGTCCTTGATAATGAAAGGGAAAGTAATGGACTTTGCTTACATCTCTGACCAATCTTTAAAAAAATAATATTACCTTTCACTTTTTTATAAAGCATCTCTTTAGTAGAACGTTGATGCCAACATTCCTAAGTTTAAATTGCGCGTTTATTTTTTTCGTGAATGTCTTAAAAAAAAATAAAACGCGCAGAATTGAGCTCATTTCAAAACGCCGCTCAATTTGACGAAATGGTCGCCTTCGGTTTGATCCATGGACAAGTCGAAATCGTGAATTGTTCCTGCTTGAAAACAACCAATAACACAATCATTGCCTCAATCCAATCTGGACCAGTTGACAATCACTTGTCTATTTTAAAGAGAATCCCTCATCTTTTACTCTATGAGTGAATTAGTGAGCAACCGTATCGTATTATTGAACTTCAACGAAGGCGCGGGGGCGGGATAAAAATAACACGTCTCGTCGTAATTCGGATTTGTGGGAGAAAAAACAATGACTCTAAATTTTTCGAGCATTTTGAAAAAGTAATTTGTGAAGGCTAAACGTCTTCAAGTACGAGTCATATGTCTGTCTGTGAATAATTAATGTATGTCATAAACTATAGTATGTGACATCTGCATAGTAGACTTTGTAAAATTTTTGCTCATTTACATCTTCTAAAGTCTTCCATTAAGATTGATCAAACTTGGCAAGCATAGACCGCAGGATTATCACACAAGTGCAAAGGCGGATCAAACGCCATCTTAATCATAAAAGTCATATTTTTTATGTGTACTGCTCATTTTGTTAGTCTCGCATATTAAAGTTAGCTCAAGCTTGTAGGTGATACCCTTGAAGCAAGTGGAAAGGTACCTATAGCGGTAGGCTATCATAGAAGGAATTTATGGTCTCATTAATTTGTATTGCTGCTCATTTATGAATTATAAGCGGTCGTATTCGATATATTGTTAAAGTTTGTAAAAAGTGGTCTCAATAGGAAATACTTTCACACTGAATAGGAACAACCACTAGATGTAAGTAGAATATGATTAAAGGTCGTACTGTAAAATTAGTCTTAACTGACATTTAAGTTGCTTTTTCCTAAAATTTACATCAAAACTAGGTCGAGTGACCATTGGGTACAGGGTCATACACCTTTTTGGTGTAAAGAGGCTTTATCCGATGAGCAGAATAACAAAAAACAAAAACGAAAACAAACAGAATCTGTCGTGATCGAAACGTATTTTTGTGTAGCTGCCAGATTGGAGCGATAATCCGTATCACAGTTATTTATGGGCGTTCGGCAATAACCGGCGCTATCGTCTCAGTGTGCCATGCGTACTTTTCACGTCGATTCGACTTGTTGTGACCAAAACTTATCTCGGCGTTCTACTCAATAATACACAGGGACGTGCCAAATGTCACGGATTTATAAATAAGGTCAGAATGTCACAAATTTGCGTTATAGACGCTTGACAGTAGCATCAAATTCGTTGTGGGAAACGGCGTACAATGTTCAAACCAGTCATTTATTACGGACTTTCAAATTCTCAACCCGTGGTTAAATGTATATAAGAACGAAAAGTTTGCGTCGCGGGCCCAATTCTCATTGGATAGCGCGCCCTCTACTGCTGAATGCCGGTGAATGACGAATTGTCGATAGCGAGAGTTCCGCCAAACCTTCGCAAATACCGTCGTATCATCTTTTCCTAAATTGACAATATTTCGTCGTTTTGCCGCCAGATCGATATAAGGCCCCATTAATAGCGCGTAGACTTTAAGCAAGTATTAAAAGGCCTTTGGACACGGGCACAACAAATTTAATAATAATAAATTGAACGTTGTTTTTACTCGCCTAGAACCCTCCCTCCCAATGGGCTTTATGGAATGACAGGCGAGGAAGCGTCAGGCCAAATTGGCCGACACCGTCGTTGCTGACATGTGCCAGTGGATTGCTAACCCTAAGGCGGAAGACTTCGTAGTGGTTCCATAAAGGTAGCCGACTCGACAACATTCGAAACGATTAAACCAATACAGTGTATCTTTGTTGGTCGAAAACACCACTACTGATAGCAAGGAATGCGATTAATATTTGAATTCTGCCAAATGTGTCGATGGCGGTAAAATACAATGAATAACCCAGTAATGAGATTGATAGGGACGAGGACTGCTTTACCTTGGATTAACCTGGTGAGTATCTATGAAAAGTACATCACACGTCCGAAACCCGATAAAACTTATCATGATTTTGTTTGTCGTGGAAAAATTAACAGCCATTCTTCGACAATAGCTGCATGGCCATATTATAGTGACAGCATTCAAAAAAGTTCTTTCTTGCATTTATATAATAATAGTAGTGTTGGTAGTAGTATAGTATCAGTAGTAAGACATAAATAGTAGTAAAAAATAGTAAAAGTAGTAAAACGCAGACAGTTAGTAATAATATACACAAACGGAGAAGTAGCAGTACTGGTAAATATTAGCTGTTGAAGGGTGAAAATAGGAGAAAATCAGTTGAGCAGACCATTGTAACATAGTAGTAGTAGTAGTAGTAGTAGTATCAGTTAGTGAATAATAATAATAATAATAATAATAATAATAATAATAATAATAATAATAACTAATAGATAATAGTAGAGTAGAAGTAGTAGTTTAGTACTTAGAAGTAAAATAGTAACACAAGTCATAGTAGCCAAGTAAAACGTAGATAGTAAGTAGTAGTAGTAATAAATAGTAATAGCAAGCAAGAGCTAGAATAATATAGTAAAGAAGTTGTTTTAGCCGCAGTTAATAAGTAACAGGTAAGTAATAGTAGAATAAATAGTAATAGGTAGTAGTCATGTAGTAGTAGTAGTAGTAGTAGTAGTAGTCAGTCGCGTAGTAGTAATAGTGAATGTAAAAATAATTATAGTAATAGTTGGTGGCGGCATTGTAGAAGGTTGGTGGTAGAAGGACAAGAAGAAGAACAATATTAGTATAAGTGTTATGAGAAAAAATGTAAGTATTGACACAGATAACTTATTAAAACGTAAAACATTAAATAGCTCTTATCATTATCAAGGAAAATATCCGATGTTGATATTAGTGGGTATTCTGTCCTATTTGAACAGCCTTTTTGAGCTTGCCCATTATTCTGACCTATGTAGACTTTACAATCACATCCCTAATTAATACCTTAATAACGGGCATACTTTTACGGCGCAGGCGCAATCTAACCATACTTGTACATCAGCTGGGTAAAGAGTGAATATATACATCTAAACGAAAGGTCTTGTGCGTACGGGCTTTTATAATCTGGATTGATATTTGAATTTTTAGAGGAAAGAAATAAAAACGTTACGTTCATGCTAAATGTTTTAATTTGTTTCCGCCTACATAAGTAAGTTATTTCAGCAATTATTAATATTTACATTTGAAGCAAACCTGACTAACCCTAAAGACATAAGTATTCATGTACATTTTGTTCAATAACTCCATACGCCAACTAAATTAATATCTGTTATATGAGTGTCTTATGCAAACCTAGGTCAATTCTCTAACAAAAACAACAACAAAACAATACACAGAATGGTCTTTTCCACTATCGTACCATTTTATAAATCTGCCCTCTCAAGAAATCTGTAATTTCAATGGGTAACAAATGTGAAACAGTTTATCTTTCTTATTTGAAAGAATCTAAAGCATTAGTGTTAAGTTCAAAAATTGCTACAAATTACCTACGTGGCAACAAATTAAATGTGCCATCTTGTGATCCTTCATTACCTTCTTATTCTAATCTATTCCTTGCATGTAGTGTTTTGAACTCACGTATAATCTTGTCCTTATATCGTTCTTAATTTGATGGTATTGTAATCACAGTCACTGTGTTTAGTAGGAAACGCATTTTATTTAATCAAGCCTTCGGTTTTATTAGAACGGTCTAAGTTACTTTACTTTTGTTGTATGCATATTTTTTTTTTAACTGGGAAATTTAACTTGATATTGAATGAATGTGAGTGATCGCTATTACATCCGCCCCCCTTTTTTTTTAACTAGAACCAGCTCTTCATCGACGGTGGTATGAGTTCTGCTACTGATTGTGGCCAAGCGTTATTGGCCGGTCCCTATTATTTATTGGGTGTTCTTCGCAATAGTGGGCCTGGAGCGGTGTGTTTGTTCGGAAAACTGAGGATTAACCGCCCAAGAAAACGGAGATATGGTAATTCCTGGACAAAATAATATTTATAACCCATCATGTATTCTTGTTAATTGATATCGCAAGAAGTAGTCACATGATGACATAAATAAACACAGTATTCTGTGATCTGGGAGATAAATTATGTTTTACAGGCATGGCAGAAGCTACTTGCTGTAGTGTTAGTACATCAATGCCTTGGATAGTACGGTCGCGCAATTTCATCAAATTAAGGCGTAGACACGTTCTCGACTCTAGTTATACCTGGCAGCGTATAATCTGCGCACTCGCACAACAGACCCGTGCATGATGCTGGCGGCCAATGCAGGCGATGAACACCGAGATTTCATCTAATTAAGGCCAAAATGAATGGCAAATTTTGGCTAGCACCGACAGTGACAACACAAGAAGTAAATAAGGTACAGTCCTGTCAGTATTTAATTTTGATGATTATTCACACGGCAGCGGATGGTCGATTATGGCAGCCTTAAATAGTAGCGCTCAGCGTTACAATCATAGATTGTGTTCTCTGTCAAAGTTCTTACGGCCAGGAGGAGAATAAGACCATGAATGCCTGTATAGCAAAAAGTCAAATTTTTAAAATGCCTTATTTTATCAAAATACTACCCTCTTAACCAGATCAATAAAACAAGTAATATATGAATATAGTACATGAAACAAATATGTATGCCATTAGAGGCTCTGGTTTTTAAAACATGGTTCGGCTGACAGGTGGGCTGGCAATAGTACTATTTTGCTTCGGGGCTGCGCCCGCGCTCAGCAAAATAGTAGCTAACTTGGCAGTTACCTTCGGGCCGCATAGTTTTTAACCAGAGCCTCTAATGGCAGTAGTAGCAGGGTGGCCCAGATAAGAATGCTACGAGTATGATCGGCTAATTTTCTTCAACATTATCGGCAAATGTCATTAATTTTTATTTCGTTGTGTTAGAACATTCTTTTCGCAATAAAATGATACCAAAGATCATCGATTTTGAGTAAGGCGTTTTGGATTCTAAGGGCTATTTTTCGGAGGCAATGCAAAATTTCGCAAATTGCCAATTTTTTTCAACAGCGGCGGTGCATCGGAACGCCAGATATTCTGGCAATCTCAGCTAACCATACCGGACAAAACGCAATGAACAAAGGGCTTGGAAATGCCATTGCTTTCATCAAGGAAGACGATGCGAGCTATGTCTCCATGTCTTCGGCGGAAATTTTTTGCGGCTAAAAATTGTTTTCACGGCCAAATTCGCGGCCAAATCAACAGCTTTTTTTCGTCGTTTCAACGGCCAAATCAACAGCTGAAAAGTGCGCTCGGCACGGCCAACATTTGAAAAGAAAATAGACATACACGTCTTTTTGCAGGGGGTGCACAAACACGTCCCTGAAAAATTTCTGGGGGTCTTTAGACCGCCCAGCACCCCGCTCCCAGGGCCATGCACTGGGCTGACAACAAGTAAATAACACATACAACAATGCGGACAATGCCAATTGTTGATTTGCAACTGGGGGTCACGGAGGTGGAAACTTTACCCTGTTCAAGACTACATCCTACAAACTATTTATTAGGTTTGAGTGAATTATTTCCACATGATGCAAATATATACTTTGTAGCTTGGAAATCAAGGAAATGTAGAATTTGGTTGAAATATTTCCATCATCAACCAATACTCTTAGATCCTCTTTAACTGAAAGTTCGTGATCATTTTGATTTTCATTATAAAACTATTCACATTTCACAATGTATCAAGAACCCATGACTCTAAAAATTTTCAACTCGCCTTTTCCAGTCGGGGCGAAATCATAAATTCAATCGCTCAAATATCTCAAATTTGAAAAAAAAATTAATAATAATATAGCGTATAACTGGGAATGAGAACATAATAATTTTATTTTTATATGGTAATTAATGTGCGCGGGGAGGCCCAATTAATCATTTGTGTAAAACACGTGAAGATTAAAATTCAGTTTATGTTTTCAGTTTTTGCAAAGCACTGCCTTTTTACACCCCCTTTTCCTTGAAACAGCCCAATGTTGAAAAACAAAACAAATCAAAACATAGATATCGATAAGGAGAATACGCGATATTTTGAACTTGTACAATATATCCATCGAAGTAAACTGAATATGCGTAATCATTTTGATTTCAGTTTATGATATCGCTTTTTCGATGATGAGAGATTTAGGATTGAATCCTCCGTTTTGTTTTGTTTATCATGAAAACTACTTATGGCTGTTTGAAGGTACAGTTTATGCTACATTTTTTTTTTTTTATAACATAACTCTTTTAATGTTTGTTGTAAGTTTTCAGGAACTTTCGTGTAATCCTTCTTCTCTAGACTCGCTAGTTTTCAGGACGCGTTAATCGCTTTTTAACAACAAACGTCAACTGTTTTATGTTCGGTCATTACATTATTTATGTCTATTTGCATGTTTTTTATATTGCTATAGTTCTTTTCCTATTCTTTTGCTTTGGTGACCAGGATGGAAGGTAATAGTTTAGAGCCCGGTACATAATTTACCCTTGATTCGGCTACAGCAAAGACGAGTACGGGTGAAGAACAGACAGGTAACAAAGTAATTTTCATGTATATCATTTGGCATCTATATTTAATTCGTTAAATAATAATTTTATATTCTTTCTTACTATAAGCCCCACAAATCGTAGTCTGCTTCAAGCCGGCTTAAGATTATCCGACCTATATTTGTACGGATAAACTACTCAGCTAATGTTTTGAACTGAGACTAGTGTCTTTACTCACTGACGTCGCTGGCTTGCGGATGTTTTAGTGTGTCAACTTGGAGAGAAGAAAATAATCGCACGGTCTGGAAACCGCAGACATTAACCAATCACATATCAAGCGAAATCTTGCAGAATGTTTTCTATTGTCCATTAGCACTTCCTTGACAAACAAGAATCTCAAAGGATAGAAAAAAAAACCTCCTGTGCAGAGATAACCTACATTAGAATTCATTGATAGTATGATGTTACAACTATACATTTCAGTCTAAACATATAAAGGGCTTAATGGAAAAAAGCAAACAAATTAAAGTCCCCGTTTAAATCAAAATGGTTATTAACATGAGTATATGGCCAATTAGCGAATGTACCTGTACATTAGTTTGGTAGTCAAATTACACGAGGAGAATTTAGCCGAAGTTAGCTTACTATATACAGCGGGACTGAAAGCAGTCAAATATAAAGGACAAATTGTGATTCCGCAGATCAAGAAGAACAGCTCTATTTGGTTGCAGAAGCAAGATTGGGGTTTACATAATCGATTTGTTTATTTGAAGCAGAGCGTGCTACCTTTTAGGGGAAACGGTTTTTTTAAATGCTTTTTAATGTATTAATCAAACCTGTTATGAATTCCAATAAATCAAATTATGGGATCATGAACATAAAAAATAACTTGAAAAGTTTCATTGACCCAAAGGTTGAAGTTTTCTAACGTGAGGAGCATCTCACGATCTAATTCAGCTATGTGGATCTAAGGGTTTACGATGGATCTTAATTTTCTGGAAGTTCTAGGGCATACAACACGGTTTTTATGCAAGTTGCACGATTGTTTTCAATTCAGACTTACAATCAGATATTGCAAACAATATTTATTGGTAGAAAATAATGAATAAACGATCCCGCATTTTTATGTGTTAACAAATCCATGTATTTCATAAATTTGCGATAATCAATAAATTTGCAATATTCAGTGTAGAAATTTGTCAATAATTCAACAGCAGAAATAAAAAATATCCAACGAGAAATAAAAGGTGAAGTAGCATTTTGAATACACCAGGAAGCCCGTTTCATAGTCCCTCTGCGAAACTCGATGCGACGAGAACTATAAAAAAATAACAGTAGTTAAAAACCAGCAATTTAAAATTGGTTAGCATGGAACCACGTAACAATAAACGAAATGTTGTCTTGCAAAATTTCAGCTCAACATTTATCATATAGAGCAAAGATTCATGGAATCCCTTTTAAAATCAAGGAGGTAAGGGATCCAGAGTGTTTTTGTCCAAAAACTCAGGTTACCATGGCAACGCAAACTTCAAACGCAGACCTGATCCATATGTTCTGCTCATCTTGCCAAGATATCCTATGTGGCACCAGTTGTCAGTTATCTAGCCGTTCAAACTGTCAAAGTCGTTCGATGCATAGTTTTTTTCTTGGGTAACGCATTACAATTACGCAATAACAAACCTTTGAACGGGTTTATTCGTCGGTCACCCAGTGAGCACATTTTTACCAGACGATTATCACCCACCAACGGTAGCGTTTCGTCGTGCGCCCTGGCTAGAATGTCGTTATCAAATGCTAATAAGCAAAAACAGTAACATTATGCTCTAAAATTGAAAATAAAAATACACGATACTGAATAAAAGAACCGTCAAAAGTCCACAATGTGAAATAAACCAATGGCTTTCACAGCGCCAGGCCCCCGGGGGGGGGGGCAGCGTCGACGTCCATATGAAACCTACGTGGTCGGCACCGAAATGCGAAAATCGGGGGCCGCTGGAATGAGCTTGAGCGAAAAATGGGGTCGTGCCTGGAACTGGAGCTTAAGGTTAGAAACCTCAAATGCTATGCTCTGGAAGCTGCACCGCGGCAAAGTTCCGTTGCGGCCGTTGGCGCGCCGTGCTGAAAGGGCAAAATGCTCTGGCTCGGCCCGCGACCGCTAAGGCGGAGCGGCCGAGCGAATATCAAAAAGCGAAAGCGGCAAATTTGGGGGTCCTCATGGACTGGAAAAAAAAATCAAAAATTTTTCTGTGACTCTATTGAGAATGTCTGAAGCGGACAATTTGGGCCTGAAAATGGGGGTCTCACCGCGGCACATACGTATCAAGCACAATTATACATAAGTGCGCCCCGACGGGCTTTCACGTCACAAGCCAATTTTAGCTAGTTAACGACATTCTGGCAGGCGCAGCGGCGATTTATTGTACTAGTAGTCCGCGCGAACAGTACATTTTCCACTCTGACTGTCATCCAATGTACAACGTCTATGGACGTTATGTGGTTACTTAATTTGGTGTAGATCTAGCAACTTCGGCACCCTTCCATTTGAGGGTACTCGTACATTTTTAATAAATATGAACAATTGTAACTAATCATTTTTTTTTGCACTTTTGTAGCAGGAGACACTAAAAAATAGCAAGCGTGATTTGAGTTACATCTAAAAAAAAAGTACCATTTTCAAAACGCGCATACCGAAAGAAATTCAAAAGAAAAGCTAGACGAACAAATTTTCATTAATTATTAACCCATCAGAATGAAGTTAGGCGTGTGAAGAATTAACGACATACTCGACCTGAATTTGTAGGTGTCTGCTTAAGGTATCGACGAGGTTTAACTCCGATGTGCAGGGTAAAGTGCTTCATTTTAGCAGTCATGTCCACGTAATATTGACGGAAAAAAGTGCACAGGCACAAGTCGCCTACTAATGCAATTGCGCTGCATTTTAGATGTGACTGTGCTTTTTCTGCCGTCAACGTGACGGGACGTGACAATGACGTTACGTGACGTGGCAGTTTAAAGTTAACTGCTACATTGTGGAGTAAAAGTAAAAAAAAATTGTCAAACTTTGATATCTGAGCTACGTAGTGTGTAGTGTTGCAATGGAGCAAATAAACACCGCTAGAATAAGCAAACGTTTTTGGAAAGTTACACTGGCGCAATGGCAAGTTTATACATGAATAACAATAAAACCGGGGCGAGTTTTATAACCGGTAGGTGTAACACACAGTAAGTCTATGAGGAAATGGGGGCAAGTGAATTTGTCAACTTACGATTTCACATTTTTTAAAGCACATAAATAATATTTTAAAATGACTGGTAGCATGGGGAATCATGCGTCTCGCGATTTTTTTAAACTGTGGTTAAATGTTTAGCCAATACCTTTAACAGTTTAATGGTCGGAGTGTATGTTGTTTTCTGATATCTGCAGGGACAATTAATGCTTTAAGATGGTTTGATAGTTACCACATCCAGAACACTATCCCACGCAGCAGAACCTCATCCACTCTGCCATACCTGTCTGCACTTGGAGTTAACTTAATTTTAGCACGGTCCTTGTCAAATGGGCACAGTAAATGGAGCAAATAAACACGCCTAGAATACAACGGTTTGGAAAGTTATGGCAGGCCACTGCAAAGACTATACATGGTTAAACAATTTCCACCCCAGTGGAGGATAAAATAGGGCCTAGATCTGAACGCAGTAAGTCTTTTGGAGGAATGGCCATTTGAATCTGTGAATTCTAGTGCCGTGTGGAATTTTCAGCTTTATTAAATCACTTTTTTTCAGGGCTCATTTTTAGACGCTTATCAAAAATACTTAGGGCAATGAGGATAATGTATCTCACATTTTTTAAACTGTTGGTCATTGTTTAGCCTATGGCTTTACAAGAACAAGCGCGGCTAAAGTAAACTCATAGACAGCTTGTATTTACGCCCTCCAGGTCAATGCGGACGGTCTTATCTACGTCATGTGGCCCACGACCGACGCCCATGCCCGCCGACCAACCCAGGCCAATACGGAACAGAGCTCCTACCCAGTATGGCTGAACTCGACAACATGCGATTGGCAGAAACGGAGCAAAAGGATGGAAGGTAATCTTTTCATTTTAGGGAGGCATCAATGGCCTCAGTGGGATAAGACTTTTTGTTTCTCGACCTAGAGGTCCGCTGGTTCGAGTCCACGCCGGGGCCCCCATGGCGGGTTGTGTCCTTGGAAAGGCAGCTTAGTTGTTGTCATTACCAGTCCGCTTGGATAGGACGTAAAGCGGAGGTCCGCGTGTTGAGACAGAAACACATCAGGCACGTAAAAAACAAAAAAAAAAGCAACACCACATGCAAAAAAAAAAAAAACCACGCACTCATCGAAGAGAGGGCGAAAACGCCGGTGTTGTGGTCACATATACCATACTCAAACTAAGCACGGGACTGGATGCCGAGCGTAAGAGTGATTCCAATTAGGCTCTTCTAGTCCTGTCATCCGAAATGATGACGAAGCAATAAATTATCGAGGTAGAAAATTATGTTCGAGACACTAAGAGTAAAGATGGGCCTTTAATGTCATCTTGTTTATTAATTTACTGTTTATGAGTTTCATAAGCCCAATAGTTTATTATTATTTGTTTTTAATAAACCAAAGTTGTACATGCTGTTTCAATGTTTTTGTAAATAAGATGAACAAATGAAACAAAAATCATTCATGTTATTCATTCATTCATTCCTTCATTCATTCATTCATTAATTCATTCATTTCATATATGCATTCATTCATTCAGTCATTAATGTATCTTTTCTAGTTGATTTTATTCATTTTTCATCATATATATTTATTTATTTATTTTTTTAAATGATCTATATATTATTTTAGCTTGACCATATGTAAATTTATCATTATCGTTTTACGTTTATTTCTTTCATAAAGGCAGGGCATCTCTTTTGCATGGCCTAAAAAAAATAACATTGTGTAAATACAATGACGATTTAGAAGAAAATGCATCGCGGTGAAGCCTTTAGCAAAATATAAGGAGCTAGAATCAGTTTTAGTGAAAAAAACCTACCATACAGAACGTACACTACACAGCGGCTATTGTTTTCTTTCGCATTTTTCCAAATTTTAGGTAATTACTAACGCCAGAATTTCACATACATGCCCCTTCAATTAATAGGCCTAAGGGCATGGTTATCTTTCCTGGTACGCAGGGATGTTTGCAAATGAGATCTTACTGCTTTATAAGCACTGCTAACATTTACGCAGCAGGTTAAAAATAATGTGAGCTACATAATCGCTCGAGCCTTCAAGTTCCTTTGATAAGGTCTAGAAATGAAGGCCCTGAGCAAAAATTGTACTTCAAAATGACGATTTTAAGTGCTGTAAAAACAGTGAAAATCGTAGTTGACCCGGATTCATCTGCCCCAGTTCTCTATATTTTTATCTTTTTAATTTCGCATTTTGTGTATATAAATTTGTTTTACATGCTCTTTGTTTGGTTTTACATGCTGCTTACTTCATAAAATAGATGTGTAGGTTACAATGATGAAAAATGAATTAATTATCTCTTGCTTTCTTGATTTGATTAGATGCTTGTTCATGATGGCCTTATTGAAAGAGCAACATTCATTTACAGCGTTAGTTTAAAGGGAGTGATCAATATACAAACTTTATTGGTGGAATAAGAAAACTTTGTAAACTGTTGTTGAGAATTTTTCTTATAGCTTTATCTATTCTATTTTTTTTATTAATCATAAATTGCAGATAAACACCAAACTATCATTATGTGAGCACAAAATAGTGACTGATTAATTTCTTTAACAAGTAGACAAATTCTTATATTAGCAGCCGCATTGCATTTGTACATGTTCTCTCTGAATGAATGAAAACAGCAGTATCATGCCCAGGCAATGGAGATCCAAAAAGCAAAAAAACAAAAACAAAACAAAAACAAAAAACAAACAAACAAAAACAAACACCGAAACAATAAAGACAGAGAAAAGATATCAGAAATCTAGCTCATATACAATTAACAATGTGTTTCATGGAATGCGTTATTAGCGTTCTTAGAATTATGTTCAGAATACAGGAACTTTTAAAATCGTTGATAAACTAATGCATTGAAAAATTAAGCCTTTCTTGTAATAAAACAAAGTAATAATTATTCGCTAACAATAACCACAATTGCTGTTCATTCTCACACATAAATAAATATTTTCAACTGGATTTGACATTCGCATTTATGTATTAATAATTTTAGGCTATTAAGGCCTCGCATCTCACCATAATCGCGTACATTATTTTTTCGGCCTCTGTGTGTTTAAGAGCCGCAAGATGCTACCCCGACTTGCGCACTGTAGCAACGAACTTGAACATGTTTGAAAAATAGGTTGGCCTACGACAGAATCGCACTCGATTACAATGATGTAAGTTGCTCGAGTTCCACTGCCTTCCTCGTGCGTAGCCAGGAGAGGATGGAGGGGGAGGGGAGGGGGGGGGGAGGATAAGTTTGATTGATATGATTTTTTATTTTATTAATTCATTTCGGCAATTTCTCAAAAAATAAGCAAAATAAACCAATTATTGCTAACATCAACTTGAACTATGTAATACAACGAAATAGAAGAAAAAAAATGTATACAAGTTGAAACCGGTCCAATTATATAAGTCAGCATTTTATATTGTTTTATATTGCGTTGACGGAAAAAAAAAAAAGAAATAAAGTCAGCTGCTATACATAAAAGTAAACTTGTAAAAACTGCAGTTTCATTCGATAGAGATTTTTATTAGAATAGATAATGTGTGAGTGTGGATGACGAAAAAATAGAAAGACGAAGGAAAAGAATGGAAAAGGTGTTAAAGTTAGGTGTAACGCAATAATAATTAAGTATTACTTTTGTTTCACTGCAATTAACTAATCAAACGCATGATCTACAAAACATTTCGTTTGCAGTGATACAATCGGCAAAACATAAACATGGAAATATCTAACGTAGATAAAAAAATTAATATAGTCTGAAGGCTGTATAGCACACAAAGTAACAAACTGATTTGCAAAGAAAGGGAAAGTTCCAAACTTCGAGTTAGAAAAAAATCCCTCCCACAACAAAGGGTAAGTGTGTATTGAAGATTTGAGAAGCAAAGAGAGAGGAAAAATTAATTAGAATGCTGGGGTAGGAGAGAAGAATGTAGTACGAATTATTTCCAAACAATAGTCGGACTATATTATTTTGTGAATTGAATTTTTGCTTGCCAGCTCAAAATGCAAATTGCGCCTTACCCCCACCCCCGGTAAATCTTGGAGCCGCCGCTGACTAGTTCGATCCTTGTTTTGAATTAATGTTTCACAATCAGGCTTCGAAACCGCTTGCGTTGGATCCTGGAGATATATTACCACGCACTGTACACTGTAAAAAAATACTTAATACTTTTATAAACACTTTTTTGTAACACTTTATAAACACTTGAACACGTTTATCTGGAAATCATGAACACTTTTACTTAAATTCTGTGTATCACGTATGTGACATCATAAGTTCGTGTTTATTTTGGAACACTTTGTAAACACTTGAACACGTTTTATACGGAATCATAAACCCGTTCAAGTATTTAGATGTTGAAAATCACAAACACGTCTGACTCAGCAAACATTTTTATGAACACCTAAACACATACGTGTTTACATCTTCACAAACATGCGTTTATGATTTTCAACAGCTAAACACTTGAACATGTTAATGATGTGATATTAAACGTGTTCAAGTGTTTGTATAGTGTTATAGAAAAGTGTTAAGAAAAGTTCTTAGCATTATTATGGTGTACAAGTCATATTTTTGTTCATTTGCTATCAAAGATTCATCTTTCTAGATCGTGTGACGCCATGTGGTCCATTAATATCTTTCGCAAGCAGGTCTTGGTTTACGTACTCCTAGCTATATTTACACCTATGGCGTATAGTGAAGGTAAGAAACTCACTTTTCTTCGAGTGTGTCAGTTGTTTGGGTCTTTTTAACTGGATTCTTCTAGGTATAAGTTGCAGGCAAGGAATCTTGAGCACGCATTTCATGTACGATACACATCTTTTTGAGGTATTTGCTGAAATACCAAAATGGCAAGTAGTGAACAAATAAAGGCTTGTAATTATATACTGTGAATCAATTAAAAAGAAACGTTAACGTGTGTAAGTGTATAAGTGTGTGTGAGTGTGTGTGTGTGTGTGTGTGTGTGTGTGTATGTGTGTGTGTGTGTGTGTGTGTGTGTGTGTGTGTGTGTGTGTGTGTGTGTGTGTGTGTGTGTGTGTGTGTGTGTGTGTGTGTGTGTGTGTGTGTGTGTGTGTGTGTGTGTGTGTGCGCGCGTGGGGGTGATCTTATTAGCAGGTTATAATTATACCAACTCAGTTTTGAAATTAAAGATACATTTTTCTCCTTAACTGAAAAAAGAGGACACTTGCCTGTACATTCCAGTTTGTGTAAATTTTGACTTTTTAGAAATCATTTACTTTTTAAAGATAATCTTGCCATTTCCCATTAGCTAAATTGTAATATTTGGGTTCTTTTACTACTACAATTACTGTTTGTGCACTACTTGGAAGCGAGAATTTTGAAAATTAATGGAGGGGAGTATTATAGTTAAGAAAGTCTTTTAGGCCACGAGACCTAGCGCAGCTTTGAACAGTGTAGATAAAGGTAGTACTAGTGGAAGTGTTAGTAGTTTAGCCATGTTGTGATGTGTATGGGTGCGTATGGGTGGTAGGGGCAAGACATTACTATTAGCTGTGAAAGCGATTGTGCTCTTGTAGAATGATGATACGTGTTAACAATTAGAAATTCAATACTGCTATGTTAATGCTTGATTCCCCTTAGGTAAACAAACTAAAGACAAATCCTTCCAACCAGGAGTTCTACTCCAGCTGGTGAATATTTTGGTATATGTTTCAACTCAGATCATAATTAATTCTATATTTTTGATTCAAAAGCTGTGATTTCTTCGACTGTTACCATGGCAAATAATGTAACCAGTCAGTCGTCGGAACCTACTTCTAATGTCGCTGCAGCAACCACTACTACCGTATATAGACCAGGTAAAATGGCGGCATGATTTTAAGTTTGCATTAGTCATTCATTTAAAATCTTTGGATGAACAAAAACAAGGATTACTTGTACTTTCCAACATAGATAAGATATCGATTCCGGTCACAGTACCACGTGTAGGACCCAAATACATTTATTACTTCCAGGAAAAGAACACTGAGACTTCTCCAGAAATAAAACTCAAAGAAACATCATTTATTTGTCCAAAACAGATGCTTCTCCCTTTCGAAAAAAATAACAACGAACAAACTGAATTACTGAATAAATCAACTGATTTAAATTAAGAAGAACACGATAGTACTACTGCACTTACCGGCAGTATCATCCGTATAAGTATTAGAAGAAGTACTAGTAGTAGCAGTAGTAAAACTAAGTAGTAGTAGAGTAGTAGTAGTAGTAGTAGTAGTAGTAGTAGTAGTAGTAGTAGAAGTAGTAGTAACAGTAGTAGCAGTTGCGACAGTAGAGTTAGTAGCAGTAGAAATAATAGCAGTTGGAGCAGTTATTGGTGGTCTTTGCTGTAATTGTCTTTTTTTGGAGGCGTGTCATAATTATTCGTAACTTTAATGGATTTCTTTTAACTTCAGTATTCTTGAATTTAACAAATGATTTGGAAGCTGGCGTACCTCAAAACGTTACATGCACCGCCCATGTCACAACCAGGGTTCACTTTCATTGGTTTATTGGTGATCGTAACGTAAGCACGGATGCCAACGACGAGAATACCACACAATCTAATTTTGCCTCAAGTCGCCTTGTCTACTCACCTTCACGTTCAGACCATGGAAAACAACTCGATTGCCGGGTCACTTCACTTGCGAACTCAAATATTGTTAATGCCTCTCGAGTCCTCAATGTACAATGTAAGTTACTAATTAATTCTGAGTCCTGTTATATATGGTAGCCGGAAAAAGACAAGGATCTGCTTACTTTCACTTTCGTAAGACTTAAAGATTGTGTCATTGATTTGCACGTCAAAAAATCTAAATGAATGAAATCAGCTGAAATCATATCCAATGTGAAAATTGATATAAATAAACACCTCTCATAGAGACTTGGGGTAAAATATTGAGTTTTGGTGAAAATATGGACGGTTAAACTTTCATACTTTTTCAAATTACTGGGAAGCATTTTCAAAAAATCCGCGACGTCAAACGTGCACGTGCCGTTCTTAATTGTCCGATCAGCCGTTAGCTAAATGTCGTGCGGAGGTTAGCCGTTTGACCAATCAGTGCGCTGCGCTGGTCTTCCGACGTTACACAATAACCGCGATTCGCAGTTTGAGCAAAATTGAAACTCACGGAAAGAACAACATTCTGGTGACATGTCGTTATTAGTTTTTCTCATAAAACAACAAATTCATGACGTATGGATCTCAAACTTTCAGCACACCATTTGTAAGTACTAAACTACCGTTTGGTATTGATAATGAAGGGAAGTAATGGACTTGCACATCTCTGACACAATCTTTAAAAAAATAAGTATTACCTTTCACTTTTTTATAAAGCATCTCTTTAGTAGAACGTTGATGCCAACATTTCCTAATTTAATTGCGTAGTTTTTTTCGTGAATCTTAAAAAAAAATAAAAGCGCAGAATTGAGCTCATTTGCAAACGCTCAATTGACGAAATGGTGCGCCTTGGTTGATCCATGGACAAGTGAATCGTGATTTTCCTCTTGGAAAACAACCATAACACAATCATTGCCTCAACCAATCTGGACCAGTTTGCAATCATTGTCTATTTAAAGAGATCCCTCATCTTTTACTCTATGAGTGAATTTAGTGCAACCTGTATCCGTATTATTGAACTTCAACGAAGGCATAAAAATAACACTCTCGTCGTATTGGATTTTGGGGAGAAAAACAATATCTAAATTTTCAGCATTTTTTAAAAGTATTTGTGAAGGCTAAACGTCTTCAAGTACGAGTCATGATGTCTGTCTGTGAATAATAATATGTTGCATAAACTATGTATGTGACATCTTGATAGTAGATTTGTAAAATTTTTTGCTCATTTACATCTTCTAAGTCTTCCATTAAATTTGATCAAACTTGGAAGCATAGACCCAGGATTATCACACAAGTGCAAAGGGGATCAAACGCCATCTTAAGTCATAAAGTCATATGTTATATGTGTACTGCTCATTTTGTTATCTCTCATATTAAATTAGCTCAAGCTTGTAGGTGATGACCCTTGAAAGCAAGTGGAAAAGGTCACCTATAGGGTCAGGCTATCATAGATGGGATTATGGTCTCATTATTTGGTATTGCTGCTCATTTATGAATTATAAGGTCGTATTCGATATTTGGTTTAAAGTTTGTAAAGTGGTGCTCAATAGGAAATACTTTCAACACTGGAATAGGAACAACCATAGTGCAAGTAGAATATGATTAAAGGTCGTCTACTGTAAATTAGTCGTAACTGACATTTAAGTTCTTTTTCCTAAATTTACATCAAACTAGGTCGAGTGACCATTGGGTACAGGGTCATACACCTTTTGTGTAAAGGCTTTATCATGAGCAAATAACAAAAACAAAAACCAAAACCAAACAATCTGCGTGATCGAAACGTATTTTTTGTACTGCAATTGGAGCGATAATTCTCGCTATCAACAGTTTATTTATGGCGTTCGGCAATAACCGGCGCTATCGTCAGTGTGCGCATGCGTAGTTTTCACGGTGGTTCGACTTGTGTGACCAACTTATTCCCAGCTTCTACTAATAATACACAGGGACGTCGGCCAAATTCACGATTTTACTAAATAAGGTCAGAATGTCACAAATTCGCGTTATGAGACCTTGACAGGTAGCATCAAAATTCGTTGGGTAAACGCTACAATGTTCAAACCAGTCATTTATACGGGACTTTTCAATTCTCAACCCGTGTTAATGTATATAAAACCGAAAGTTTGCGGGGGCCCAAATTCTCTTGGATAGCGCGCCCTCTACTGCTGAATGCCGGTGAATGACGAATTGTCGATAGCGAGAGTTCCGCCAAACTTCGCAAATACCGTCGGTATACTTTTCTCTAAATTGACCAAATATTTCGTCGTTTGCGCCCAGATCGATATAAGGCCATTAATACGGTAGACTTTAAGCAGTATTAAAGGCCTTTGGACACGGGCACAACAAATTTATTAATAATAATTGAACTTGTTTTTACTCGCTAGACCCTCCTCAAATGGTTTATGGAATGACAGGCGGAGTGTCAGGCAAAATTGGCAACACCGTCGTGCTGACATGCGCAGTGGATGCTAACCCTAAGGCGGAAGACTTCGTATGGTTCCATAACGGTAGCCGACTCGACAACAATTCGAAACGATTAAACCAATCAGTTATCTTTGTTGGTGAAAACACCACTATGCATAGCACAGGAATGCTGATAATATTTGATTCGCAAATGTCCGATGGCGGTAAATATCAATGTAACACCAGTAATGAGATTGATAGTGTGACGAGGACTGTTTACCTTGGATTGACTGGTGAGTATCTATGAAAGTATCACGTCCGACAACCGAATAAACTTACATGATTTTTGTTTTTCGTGGAAAAATAACAGCAGTTTTCGACAATAGCTGCATGGCCATATATAGTGACACATTAAAAAAGTCTTCTTCATTTATATAATAATAGTAGTGATGGTAGTAGTAGTAGTATCAGTAGTAAAGTAATAGTAGTAAAAAATAGTAAAAGTAGTAAAAGCAGTACAGGTAGTAATAATATACACAAACGGAGAAGTAGCAGTACTGGTAATATTAGCTGTTGAAGGTAAAATAGGAGAAATAGTAGCAGAACCTGTAACCATAGTCAGTAGTAGTAGTAAGTAGTAGTAGAGTAGTAGTAATAATAATAATAATAATAATAATAATAATAATAATAATAATAATAATAATAGTAGTAGTAGTAGTAGTAGAAGTAGTAGTTTAGTACTAGAAGTAAAATAGTAACACAAGTAGTAGTAGCAGTAAAACTAGAAGTAGTAGTAGTAGTAAAAATAGTAATACAAGCAAGAGTAGAAATAAAGCTAGTAGAAGCAAGTTGTTTTAGCAGTATAGTAACAGTAGTAATAGTAGTAATAGTAGTAGTAGTAGTAGTAGTAGTAGTAGTAGTAGTAGTAGTAGTAGTCGCAGGAGTAGTAATAGTAGTAGTAATAATAATTATAGTAATAGTGGTGGCGGCATTTAGAGGTGGTGGTAGAAGGACAAGAAGAAGAACAAATTAGTAGAAGTGTTAGTAGAAAAAAATGTAGTATTGACAGATACTTATTAAAACGTAAAACATTAAATGCTCTTATCATTTATCAAGAGGAAAATTCCTGATTGTTGATATTAGTGGGTATTCTGTCTATTTGAACACTTTTGAGCTTGCCCATTATTCTGCTATGTAGACTTTACAAAGTCACATCCTAATTAATACCTTAATAACCATACTTTTTAGCCAGGCGAATCTAACCATACTTGTTACATCAGCTGGGTAAAAGGTTGAATATAACATCTAAACCAAAGGTCTTTCGTCGGCTCTTTATAATCTGGATTGAGTATTTGAATTTTTAGAGTGAAGAAATAAAAACGTTACGTTATGTCTAAATGTTTTAATGTTTGTTCCCCTACATAAGTAAGTTATTTCAGCAATTATAATTTTTACATTTGAACAAACTGACTAACCCTAAAACATAAGTATTCATGTACAATTTGTTCAATAACTCATTACCCAACTAATTATATCTGTTATATGAGTTGTCTTATGCAAACCTAGGTCAATTCTCTAAACAAAAACAACAAACAAAACAATACACAGAAATTGTCTTCACTATCGGTTACCATTTTATAAATCTGCCCTCTCAAAAGAAATCTGTAATTTCAATGGTAACAAATGTGAAACAGTTTATCTTCTTATTTGAAAGAATCTAAAACATTAGTGTAATTCAAAAATTGCTACAAATTACTACGTGCAACAAATTAAATGTGCCATCTTGTTGATCCTTCATACTTCTTATTCTAATCTATTCCTTGCATGTAGTGTTTTGAACTCACGTATATCTTGGCTTATTTCGTTCTTAATTTGGTGGTATGTTAATCACAGTCATGTTTGTTACGTAAACGATGTTTTATTTTTAATCAAGCCTTCGGTTTTATTAGACGTCTAGTTACTTTTACTGTTGTTGTATGATATTTTTTTTTTACTGGAAATTTACTGAATATTGAATTGAATTGAGTGATCGCTATTACATTCCCCCCCCTTTTTTTTTAACTAGAACCGACTCTTCATCGCGGTGGTATAAGTTCTCTACTGATGGTGGCCAACGGCTTATTGGCCGGTGCCCTATTATTTATTGGGTTCTTCGCAATAGTGGCTGGAGCGTGTGTTGTTTCGAAAACTGGAGGATTCCGCCCAAGAAAACGGAGATATGGTAATTCCTGGACAAAATAATATTTTATACCACATTCATGTATTCTTGTTAATTGATTGGTTAAAAGTATGTCACATGATGAAAAATAAACACAGTATTCTGTGAGTCTGGGAGATAATAGTTTACAGGCATGGCAAAGTACTTTCATGTTAGTGTTATAGTACATCAATGCTTGGGATAGTACGGTCGCAATTTCATCAATAGAGGGCGTCAGACAGCGGGTTCGCGACTTCAGTTTATACCTGCAGCGTATAATCTGCGCACCGCAAACGACCCGTGCATGCATGCTGCGGCAATGCAGGGCGATGTAACACCGAGATTTCATCTATTTAACGCCAATGAAATGGCAAATTTTGGCAGCACCGACAGTGACAACACAAAGAAGTAAATAAGGTACAGTCTGTCAGTATTAATTTTGATGATTTTCACAGGCAGGCGGATGTCGATTATGGCAGCCTTAATAATGTAGCGCTCACGTTACATCATAGATGTGTTTCTGTCAAAGTTTTACGCAGGAGTGAGAATAAGACATGAATGCTGTATAGCAAAAAGTCAAATTTTAAAATGCCTTATTTTATCAAAATACTCTTAACCAATCAATAAACAGTAATATATGAATATAGTACATGAAACAAATATGTACTGCCATTAGAGGCTCTGGTTTAAAACTATGGTTCCTCGGTGGCTGCAATAGTACTATTTTGCTTCGGGGCTGCGCCCCTCAGCAAAATAGTACTATTGCAGTTACCTCGGGGCCCATAGTTTTAACCAGAGCCTCTAATGGCAGTATACAGGGTGGCCCAGATAAGAATGCTACGAGTATGATCGGCTAATTTCTTCAACATTATCGGCAAATGTCATTAATTTTTATTTCGTTGTGTTAGAACATTCTTTTCGCAATAAAAATGATACCAAAGATCATCGATTTGCAGTAAGCGTTTTGATTCTAGCGGCTATTTCGGAGCAATTGCCAAATTTCCGCAAATTGCCAATTTTTCAACAGCGGCGGTCATCGGAACGCCAGATATTCTGGCAATCTCAGCCTTACCATACCGGACAAACACGCAAGCAAACAAAGTGCTTGGAATGCCATTGCTTTCATAAGCGAAGACGATGCGAGCTATGCTCTCCATGTCTTCGGCCCGGAAAATTTTTTGCGGCTAAAAATTGTTTTCACGCAATTCGCGGCCAAATCAACAGCTTTTTTCGCGGTTTCACGGCCAAATCAACAGCTGAAAAGTGCGCTCGGCACGGCCAAATTTGAAAGAAAATAGACATACACGTCTTTTTGCAGGGGGGTGCACAACACCCTGAAAAATTTCTGGGGGCTCTTTAGTACCCCCAGCACCCGCTTCCAGGGCCATGCCACTGGCTGACAAAAGTTAATAACACATACAACAATGCGGACAATGCCAATTTGTTGATTTTGCAACTGGGGTCACGCGCAGGTGGAAACTTTACCCTGTTCAAGACTACATCCTACAACTATTTATTAGGTTTGAGTGAATTATTTCCACATGATGCAAATATGATACTTTGTACTTGGGCAAATCAAGGAAATGTAGGAATTTGGTGAAATATTTTCCATCATCAACCAATACTCTTAGATCCTCTTTAACGAAAGTTCGTGATCATTTTGATTTTTCATTATAAAACTATTCACAATTTCACAATTGCTATCAAAACCCATGACTCTAAAAATTTTCAACTCGCCCTTTTCCGTCGGGGAAATCATAAATTCAATCGCCAAATATCTCAAATTTGAAAAAAAAATAATAATAATATAGCGTATAACTGGATGAGAACATAATAATTTTATTTTTATATGGTATATTAATGTGCGCGGGCGGAGCCCAATTAATCATTTGTGTAAAACCCCCTCGTGAAGATTAAAATTCAGTTTAATGTTATTCAGTTTTCAAACACTGCCTTTTTTACACCCCCCTTTTCTTGACAACAGCCCAAGTTGAAAAACAAAACAAACAAAACATAGATATCGATAGGAGAATACCGATATTTTGAATTGTACAATATACCATCGAAGCCTAAACTGAATATGCTAATCATTTTCTTGATTTCAGTTTATGATATCCTTTTTCGATGATGAAGATTTAGGATTGAATCCTCCGTTTTGTCTTTGTTTATCATGAAAACCTACTTATTGGCTGTTGAAGTTACACCATTTATGGCTACATTTTTTTTTTTTATAACATAACTCTTTTAATGTTTGTTGTAAGTTTTCAGTGAAACTTATCGTGGTAATCCTTCTTCTCTAGACTCGCTAGTTTTTCAGGACGCGTTAATCGCTTTAACAACAAACGTCAACTGTTTTATGTTCGGTCATACAATTATTTATGTCTATTTGCATGTTTTTTATATTGTATTAGTTCTTTTCCTATTCTTTTGCTTGGTGACCAGGAATGGAGGTAATAGTTAGAGCCCGTACATAATTTACCCTTGATTCGGCTACACAGACGAGTACGGGTGAAGAACAGACAGGTAACAAAGTTAATTTTCATGTATATCATTTGGCATTCTATATTTAATTCGTAAATAATAATTTTATATTCTTCTCTTACTATAAGCCCCAAAATCGGTAGGTTTGTGGGTTGCTTTCAGCCGCTTAAGATTATCCGACCTATATTTGTTAGCCGATAAACTACTCAGCCTAATGTTTGAACTGAGGACTAGTGTCTTTACTTCACTGACGTCGCCTGGCTTGCGGATGTTTTAGTGTGTCAACTTGGAGAAAGAAAATATCGCACGGTCTGGAAACCCAGACATTAACCAATCACATATCAACGCGAAATCTTGCAGAATGTTTTCTATTGTCCATTAGCACTTCCTTGACAAACAAGAATCTCAAGGATTAGAAAAAAAACCTCTGTGGCAGAATACCTTACATTAGAATTCATTGAAGTATGATGTTACACACTATACATTTCAGTCTAAACATATAAAGGGCTTAATGGAAAAAACAAACAAATTAAAGTCCCCTTTAAATCAAAATGAGTTATTAACATGAGTATAATGGCCAATTACGAATGTACCTGTACAATTAGTTTGGTAGTCAAATTACACGAAGGAGAATTTAGCCGAAGTTAGCTTACTATATACAGCGGGACTGAAACAGTCAAATATAGGGACAAATTGTGATTCCCAGATCAAGAGAACAGCTCTATTTGCGTTGCAGAAGCAAGATTGGGGGTTTACCAATAATCGATTTGTTTATTTGGAAGCAGAGCGTGCTACCTTTTAGGGGAAACGGTTTTTTAAATCCTTTTTAATGTTATTAATCAAACTTGTTATGAATTCAATAAATCAAATTATGGGGATCATGAACATAAAAAATAACTTGAAAAGTTTCATTGACCCAAAGGTTTGAAGTTTTCTAACGTGAGGAGCATCTCACGATCTAATTCACATGTGGATCTAAGGGTTTACGATGGATCTAATTTCTGGAAGTTCTAGCATAAAACACGGTTTCTATCAAGTTTCACGATTGTTTCCAATTCAGCTACCAATCAGATATTGCAAACAATATTATTGGTAGAAAAATAATGATAAACGATCCCCATTTTATGTGTTAACAAATCCATGTATTTGCATAAATTTGCATAATCAATAAATTTCAATATTCAGTGTAGAAATTTGTCATATTTCAACAAGCAGAATAAAAAATATCCACGGAGAAATAAAGGTGAAGTAGCATTTTGAATACACAGGAAGCCCGTTTCATAGTCCCCTCGCGAAACTCGATCGACGAGAACATAAAAAAAGTAACAGTAGTTAAAAACCACAATTTAAATTGGTTACCATGGAACCACGTAACAATAAACGAAATTTGTCTTGCAAAATTTCAGCTCACATTTATCATATAGACAAAGATTCATGGGAATCCCTTTAAAATCAAGGAGGTAGGGATCCAGAGTGTTTTTGTCAAAAACTCAGGTTACCATGGCAACGCAACTTCAAACGCAACCTGATACATATGTTCTGCTCATCTTTGCCAAGATATCTCTATGTGCACCAGTTGTCAGTTATCTAGCCGTTCAAAACTGTCAAAGTCGTTCCATGCATTAGTTTTTCTTGGGTAACCATACAATTACCAATAACCAAACCTTTGAACGAGGTTATTCGGTCGGTCACCCAAGTGACACATTTTTACCAGACGATACCCCAAACGGTACGTTTCGTCGTGCGCCTGGCAGAATGTCGTTATCAAATGCTCTAAGCAAAAACAGTACATTATCTCTAAATTGAAAATAAAAATACACATACTGATAAAAGAACCTCAAAGTCCACAATGTGAAATAAACCAATGGCTTTCACGCCCCCCCCGGGGGGGGGGGCACTCGACTGTCAAAGTGAAACCTACGTGTCGCACCGAAATCGAAAATCGGGGGCCCTGGAATGAGCTTGAGCGAAAAATGGGGGTCTCTGGAACTGGAGCTAAGGCTTCAGAAAACCTCAAAATGCTATGCTCTGGAACTGCACCGCGGCAAAGTTCCGGTGCGCCGTTGGCGCGCCGTGCTGAAAGGGCAATGCTCTGGCTCGGCCGCGCCGCGCCGACTACGGAAGCGGCCGAGCGAAATATCAAAAGCGAAACGGCAAATTGGGGGTCTCTGGACTGAAAAAAAAATCAAAATTTTTCTGTGACTTCTATTGAGATGCTCTGAAGGGAATTTGGGCTGAAAATGGGGTCTCAACGCGGCACATACGTATAACACAATTTTACTAAGTGCCCCGCGGCTTTCACGTCACAAGCAATTTACTGTTAACGACATTCTGCCAGGCGCACGGCGATTTATTGTACTAGTAGTCCCCGAAAGGTACATTTTTCACTCTGACTGGTCATCCAATTGGTACACGTCTATGGACGTTATGTGTATTATTTGGTGTAGATCTACAACTTCGGCACCCTTTCCATTTGAGGTACTCGTACATTTAAATTAAATTGAACAATTGTACTAATCATTTTTTTTTCACTTTTGTACAGGAGACACTAAAAAATAGCAAGCGTGATTGAGTTACATCTAAAAAAAAGTACCATTTTCAAAACCGCAATACCGAAAGCAAAATTCAAAGAAAAGCTAGACGAACAATTTTCATTAATTATTAACCCATCAGAATGAAGTTAGCGTGTGAAGAATTAACGACATCTCGACCTGAATTTGTAGGTGTCTGCTTAAGTATCGACGAGGTTTAACTCCATGTGCAGGGTAAAGTGCTTCATTTTAGCAGTCATGTCACGTAATATTGACGGAAAAAAGCACAGGCACAGTCCCTACTAATGCATTGCGCTGCATTATTAGACTGTGACTGTGCTTTTTCTCCGTCAACGTGACGGGACGTGACATGACGTTACGTGACGTGGCAGTTAAAGTAACTGGCTAACATTGTGGAGTTAAAAAGTAAAAAAAAAATTGTCAAACTTTGATATCTGAGCTACGTAGTAGTGTAGTGTTCAAATGGACAAATAAACACCCTAGAATACAACGGTTTGGAAAGTTACACTGCCAATGGCAAGTTATACATGAATAAACAATAAAACTCGGGGCGAGTTTTATAACCGTAGGTGTACACACAGTAAGTCTATGAGGAAATGGGCAAGTGAATTTGGTCAACTTACGATTTTCACTTTTTTAAAGCACTAAATAATCATTTTAAAATACTGGTAGCATGGGGAATCATGCGGCTCGGATTTTTTTAACTGTGGTAAATGTTAGCCAATACCTTTAACAGTTTATGGTCGGGTGATGTTGTTTTCTGATATCTCAAGGGACAATTAATGCTTTAAGATGGTTTGATAGTACCAACATCCAGAACACTATCCACCAGCAGAACCTTCATCCACTCTGCCATACCTGTCTCACTTGGAGTTAACTTATTTTAGCACGGTCCTTCAAATGCACAGTAAATGGACAAATAAACACCCTAGAATACAACGGTTTGGAAAGTTATGCAGCCACTGGCAAGACATACATGGTTAAACAATTTCCACCCCAGTGGAGGATAAAATAGCCTAGATCTGCACGCAGTAAGTCTTTTGGAGGAAATGGCCATTTGAATCTGGTCAATTCTAGTGCGTGTGGATTTTCACTTTATTAAATCACTTTTTTTCAGGGCTTCATTTTTAGACCTTATCAAAAATACTTAGGGCATGGAGGATAATGTATCTCACATTTTTTAAACTGTGGTCATTGTTAGCCTATGGCTTTAAGAACAAGCCGGCTAAAGTAACTCATAGACACTTGTATTACCCCCCTCCAGGTCAATGCGGACGGTCTTATCTACGTCAATGTGGCCCACGACCACGCCCATCCCGCCGACCAACCACCAATACGGACAGAGACTCCTACCCAGTATGCTGAACTCGATATACATGCGATGGCAGAAGCGGAGCAAAAGGAGGAAGGTAATCCTTTCATTTAGGGAGGCATCATGGCTCAGTGGATAAGACTTTTGTTTCTCGACCTAGAGGTCCGTGGTTCGAGTCCACGCCGGGCCATGGCGGTTGTGTCCTTGGAAAGGCACTTTGTTGTCATTACCCAGTCCCTTGGATAGGACGTAAAGCCGGAGGTCCCGTGTTGAGACAGAAACACCTCAGCACGTAAAAACAAAAAAAAAACAACACACACAAAAAAAAACACGCACTTCATCGAAAAGAGAAGGGCGAAAACCCGGTGTTGTGGTCACATATCCATACTCAAAACTACACGGGACTGGATGCCCGAGGGTAAGAGTGATTCAATTAGCTCTTCTAGTCCCTGTCATCCGAAATGATGACGAAGCAATAATTATCGAGGTAGAAAATTATGTTCGAGGACCCACTAAGAGTAAAGATGCCTTTAATGTCATCTGTTTATTAATTTACTGTTTATGAGTTTCAATAACCCAATAGTTTATTATCTATTTGTTTTAATAAACCAAAGTTGTACATCTGTTTCAATTTTTTGTAAAAATAAGATGAACAAATGAAACAAAAATCATTCATTTATTCATTCATTCATTCATTCATTCATTCATTCATTCATTCATTCATTCATATATGCATTCATTCATTCAGTCATTAATGTATCTTTTCTATTGATTTTATTCATTTTTCATCTATATATTTATTTATTTATTTTTTTAATGATCTATATATTTATTTTACTTGACCTATGTAATTATTTATCATTATCTTTTACGTTTATTTCTTCACTAAAGGCAGGGCATCTCTTTTGCATGCCTAAAAAATAACATTGTGTAAATACAATGACATTTAGAAGAAAATGCCATCCGGGAACCTTTAGCAAAATATAGGAGCTAGAAAATCAGTTTTAGTGAAAAAAAACCTACCATAGAACGTACACTACACGGCTATTGTTTTTCTTTCGCATTTTCCAAATTTTAGGTAATTACTAACCCCAGATTTCACATACATGCCCTTCATTAATAGCCTAAGGGCATGGGTTATCTTTTCCTGGTACGCAGGGATGTTTGCAAATGAGATCTACTGCCTTTAAAGCCACTGGCTAACATTTACCACAGTTAAAATAATGTGAGCTACATAATCCTCCACGCCTCAAGTGTCTTTGATAAGGTCTAGAAATGAAGCCCTGACAAAAATTGTACTTCAAAATGACGATTTAGTGCTGTAAAAAAGTGAAAATCGTGAGTTGACCGGATTCATCTGCCCAGTTCCTCTTTATTTTTATCTTTTAATTTCATTTTGTGTATATAATATTTGTTTACATCTCTTTGTTTGGTTTTACATGCTGCTTACTTGCATAAATAATGTGTAGGTTACAATGATGAAAAATGAATTAATTATCTCTTGCTTTCCTTGATTTGATTAGATGCTTGTTCATGATGCCTTATTGAAAGAGCAACATTCATTTACAGCGTTAGTTAAAGGGAGTGATCAATATACAAACTTTATTGGTGGAATAAGAAACTTTGAAACTGTTGTTGAGATTTTTCTTAGCTTTGATCTATTCTATTTTTTATGTAAGTCATAAATTGCATAAACAAAACTACATTATTGAGCACAAAATAGTGACGATTATTTTCTTTAACAAGTAGACAAATTCTTATATTACAGCCCTTGCATTTGTACATTTCTCTCTGAATGAATGAAAACAGCAGTATCATGCACAATGGAGATCCAAAAAGCAAAAAAACAAAACAAAACAAAAACAAAAAACAAACAAACAAAAACAAAAACACCAACAATAAAGACAGAGAAAAGATATCACAAATCTGCTCAATATACAATTAACAATGTGTTTCATGAATGGTTATTAGCGTTCTTAGAATTATGTTCAGAATAAGGAACTTTTAAATCGTTGATAAACTATGCATTGAAAACTTAACCTTTCTTGTAATAAAACAAAGTAATAATTATTCCTAACAATAACCAAATTGCTGTTCATTCTCACACATAAATATATTTTCAACTGGATTTACATTCCATTTATGTTAATAATTTTAGGCTATTTAACCTCCATCTCACCATATCGCGTACATTATTTTTTCCGCTCTGTGTGTTTTAGAGCCGCAAGATGCTACCCCCCGACTCCACCTGTAGCAACGAACTTGAACATGTTGAAAATAGGTTGCCTACCACAGAATCCACTGATTACAATGATGTAAGTTGCTCGAGTTCCACTGCCTTCTCCGTGCGTAGCCAGGAGAGGAGGAGGGGGAGGGGAGGGGGGGGGGAGGATAAGTTTGAATTGATATGATTTTTTATTTTATTAATTCATTTCGGCAATTCTCAAAAAATAAGCAAAATAAACGCAATTATTGCTACATCAACTTGAACTATGTAAATACAACGAAATAGAAGAAAAAAAAATGTATACAAAGTTGAACCGGTCAATTTATAATAGTCACATTTTATATTGTTATATTGTGACGAAAAAAAAAAGAAATACAAGTCACCTGCTATACATAAAAGTAAACTTGTAAAACTGCAGTTTCTTCGGATAGAGATTTTATTAGAATAGAATAATGTGTGAGTGTGGATTGACAGGAAAATAGAAAGACGAAGGAAAAGAATGGAAAAGGTGTAAAGTTAGGTGTAACCAATAATAATTAGTATTACTTTTGTTTCACTGCATTAACTTATCAAAACGCATGATCTACAAAACATTTCGTTGCAGTGAATACAATCGGCCAAAACATAATGGAAATACTACGTAGATAAAAAAATTAATATAGTCTGAGGCTGTATACACACAAAGTCACAACTGATTTGCAAGAAAGGGAAAGTTCCAAACTTCCGAGTTAGAAAAAAATCCCCCTCCCACAACAAAGGGTAATGTGTATTGAAGATTTGGAGAAGCAAAGAGAGAGGAAAATTAATTAGAATGCTGGGGTAGGAGAGAAGATGTAGACGAATTATTCCAAACAATAGTCGGACTATATTATTTGTGAATTGAATTCCTATTAATCCATTGAACAATTAAAAGAGATATTGCTTGAAACGTAATTAAAGATGCATTTTGTCTAATGTTCCTGACGAATCATTCCATGAAAATGTCCCCTTTGCCATCTTTCCCGTACCCACACCTTATTCATCAATAAAATTGAATGAACATTGGACCCAAAGTTTGGAACTCCTTGTCATCATAAATATGTGCAAACAATATTTATTAATTTTCAAAATAATAATAAAAAAAATGGTCAGTCACTTATACAAACTCCCAACTCTTAAATTGGATTTAGCACCTTCTAGAAAGAAAAGAAACTCTTCATAATTATAAACTTAATATTTTGACTATTCATCATGATCATACCGTTTTACAGGAGGACCACCAAGAACCATTGGATACTTTTCTATCACCTGACCACTTCCTTCCAGAAGATGAAATGCCTATGCCTCTCGAAGATTTTCCGGAAATCTTTGCAGTAGCGGTGACAGAACTTTGAGAAGGGGAAGGATCGAAGACGATTAAATAGACATCACGAACGGTCTTCGCTTCCTAAACACCCCTATAACAATAGAACTACCCGTGTTCGTTAAACCCCGAATTTTAATCCTTGCCCCCTAGAGCTTTCCCTTCACTCTCGTTGTAAACTACTGAGGCTTTTCACGCTAAACATAATTCTCGATCTTA
>JZLH01S0629002.1:39833-52149 GCA_001188425.1 Eucidaris tribuloides | reverse complement strand
GAAAGAATAAGAGCCTTATACACTAAGTTCACTATACCGATTCATTCAACGAGCGTCTTAATCGCCCCAGAAAACCAACCATTTTACCTACTTTCTAAAGTAATCTTTCGATGTGTTTATTCCAAGTCAATGTTTCATCACATATCATTCCTAAATATTTAAATTCACGAACTTGGTTTAAACGGGATTTAAACATTTAAGACATTTCGCTTTGCTAGCATATGTTTACTTCCAATGAACATGCATTCTGTTTTTTTTTTTTTTTTTTTTTTACTAGTTGACACTTAATTTGTTTTTATCCATCCAATTATTAACATTCTCCAGGTCAGAATTCAGAGCTGACTCAATGTTTTGCATCGATGGATTAGAAAAGTAAAGAACCGTATCATTGGCGTATAATTGAACATGACATGACTAAATCGTTTATGTAAATGATGAAAAATAGTGGTCCCAGTAGCGAACCTTGCGGGACTCCACAAGTAATGTTAGATTCAGCAGAAAGTTCAGAGTTGACAAGTGTCCTACATACCCGATCGGTTAAGTAGCTTTTCATCAATAGCAATGCAGTACCGTTTATTCCAATGTTTGTAAGCATTGTACGAGTTTCCCAGTCTACGGCGTCGAAGGCCTTTTTTAGATCAACGAACACCGCCCCAGTATATGTGACCCGTCACCACAATATCCTGATAAAGTTTCACTAACCAAAGCTAAGGAAAGTGCTGAACATTGTAATTGGCATGTAAAATATGAAAGTGATGTGTCTTCAGAAGTCAAAAGTTTAATGCTCTTCACATGCTGAAAGAGTTGGAAATTTGTATTAATCACCCAAAGCCCGGGCCCAAAGCATTTGTCTTTCCACTTTTCAGTTTAATAAGATGGGCGACTTTATCAGGGTATCGTAGTGACAGGTCACATATTCGTTCTTATCAATTGCATGGAACCAGTCATCCGTTACCTTATAATCAGGGTTGCAATCGTTGAATGCTTTGCTCGAAAACCGGACTGTGACGGTGAGAGGATATTATGTTTTTGTAAGTATGAGATTACTTGCCGCTGAACAATGCGTTCTAAAAATTTTGACACACAAGGAAGTAGGGAAATGGGTCTGAAGTTTGATGGAACGCTTTTATCTCTACTTTTATGAATCGGAATGATTTCTGCAATCTTCCATTGTTTGGGAAATTTACCACTTTTCAAAGAGAAGTTTATCAAATAAGTGATGCCGGGTGTTATTTCGTAGGCACATAATTTCAAAACAAAGACAGAAATATCATCTAGTCCCACTGACTTTGTGTTTCTTAAATTACGTATGATATCCAGTACATCAGTTTCATTTATAGCAGTAAATCCAAATGAATCATCTATAGTTTTAATGTTTTCCTGGTCAAAGGGAATTTTTGGTACTTCATTAGCAAGATCGCTTCTGACATTTGCAAAGAAATTATTAAAGTTGTCGGCAGTTTTTGAAGCATTTTCGAATTGACAGTTATCCTTGAATCACCTTTCTTATTCGGTTTGATTGATTTTAAAGTTTTCCAAGTATTTTTTTGAACTGTTACATTCCGCCAGTTTATCTGAGTAATATTTTTTCTTTGCCTTTGCAATTTCAAATGTTACTTTATTACGCAATTTTCTATATTCGCCCATAAGATTATCATCATTAAGTTTACAAGCTTTCTTTTTCATTTTGTCACTTTTTTAATGAGTTTGTAGATATGAGATCTCATCCAGGGTGAGTTTATGTCCCTAATTCTTCTACTACGCATATGTAAAATGGTGTATATTCATGAACCCCAGCTTCATTCTGGGCCCGCAAGTATACTTGTAGAAAGTTTCCCGTAAACACCTTTTTAGACATAAAACAGGCCCTAGATATTTCTAGTGTAGGAAAGATTAGAACATTTTAGAATTGGTATTTTTGTGGGTTCAAGCACAGTTGGGTCACGTGTTTGATGGATTTGTTGTATATGTTATAAATATCTCTACTCGGGAACAAAGGGTCAAGCCCGAATGACCAGTTAGGGTAGTATCAGATCCCATAATGGCCATGGAAATTATAGTGAAAGTACCGACAGAAACCCAATCTTGAACTTGAATATTATAATTAATATGCTTGAGTTCATACAGCTGGATGAAGTAGATTTTGTTTTTCAAACCTGAAGGAGTGATAATATGGGTTGACTCAAAGATTGATATACCACAGATGTCAAGATGCAGTAATTATCCCAGAAATATTTTATCGCTTTGAACCTTCTTTACCCGAAGAAAATAAGTCGGGTCACCCAGCTGAAAGTATTATAGAGATTATCGACCCATCTAGATGACAAATAATTCAGGGTGTGATTTTGCCGGTTTATATTTTTGGCAGGTTATGATGGGATGGATTTTGGGATGGATTTGTATTATTTTACTGGGTGGATGGGAGGCTGAGCAGGTAGAGCACCGATATCAGTAGAAGGGGAAAGTTGTGCCGTGGTATATAGCTGCTGTAAATAGCTGAATTGTATACTGTAGCTGCTGTACATAGCTGAAACTTATATTGTATCCCAGTCTAGTACTAAGTTGTTACCTGATTGGAGTCGAGTTCAGTTAATTTTATCCGGCTGAAACAGTTTTGTGAACTTGCGGATTCTGTTTTCATCCCGCTGAAAGGACTTTATCCAATAGTTTCGGAGTGTGTTTACTGTCTTATCCTTGTTCGGACCCCCTTCGTTTATACCAATTACGCCTTCTTTTTTTACCGGTAACATTTATTTACGTTTGTGAGCCGAACTTGAGAGGAGAAATTGCGGAACTACAAGCGCCTCCGGGGAGCAGAATGTAGCCAATCATGTGCGATCCATAGGAGGAGTGTTCGTTTAGCCAGTTCCTGTCCCTGAACTCCGGTACAAGTGTGCAGGCGATAGCGACATCGTGCGGATTGATCCTATAGCTATAAATATTAACGAATTGATTTTGGTTTGTTCAGCCGTGGACAACCAAAACCGACACGGGACATTGACTGGCCAAAACTGTAAGCTTACCCTTTTCATTTTAATTTGTTTTTTTTTTGATCATGTACTTGTATAAGAATTAAACATACATATTTATCTTATAATCTGGCTTAAAAGTTTTGTTGTCCTTTGGTTATCCTGCGGACTCGCCTGCAGTGCGGTTGTTGTTTTGCTCCTGTTGATTGTGAATTTTGAGCACCAATGTTGAGAAGTGTAATGAATTATAATTAACAATTTTCTGCACAATATTACAGGTGATATCCAATGCGGGAATCAGACCCCACATGACTTTTCTGGTGGCAGCGGTGGGATAATCAAAGGACGTTTTTATAAGATATTTGTTCTGCGTTTATGTTCATTTAACATGAATACATTGGTGTATCTTATGTACATGTAATATACGTAGGCCTATACTAGGTTTACTTTGTGTTAGTCAATAGTCCCTCTTACTCTCAGCCTGTATAGAGTGGTTAATATTTGTGTACAATCATGTCGCTCACCGACCCAGTTGAGGGAGGATCTGGTGTAAATTCCTCCAGCTCGAGCGTGGCCCCACCCACCACGCCTATGATGCCTGTTAGCTATGTCCCCTTAAATATATCAGTCCCTACTTTCATCGGGGAGCCACGCAGCCCAAATGACCCACATCTTGATGAATGGATTTCAAAATTGCGGGTTGCCTTTAAGACATGGAACACCCCCATTGCCCAGCAGGTCCCTGTATTGCTCCACCATCTGGGTGGTGACGCTAAAAGAGAGGTGATGGTGCTGGCGGAAAAGGAGAGGACAGATACTGAGGCAATATTTAAGGTATTGCAAAAGATTTTTGGGGAGTCTACCACTCCTGCAATTCTCCTTAGCCGTTTGCACACCCGTAAACAAAAGCCTGGGGAGAGCATTCGCAATTTCGCCTTGGCTTTGCAGGAGTTCATAAAGAAAATTCATGAAATTTCTCCCGGTCAGGTCAAGGAACCGGAGGAGACCCTGAAGGGCTGTTTCATCGAGGGGCTACGACATAATAGGGTTAAGGTCCAACTTAAACGTTTCCTTCGACACAATGTGCCTACCTTCGAGCAGTTGAAGGTAGAGGCACTGAGGGTAGAGAGGGAGGAGCAGGAGATGGCGGTGTTAGAGGAAGGCATCGCTGTGTACGGAGTAGAGGCTACTCGACCAAAAAGTGCCACCCCACGGAAGCAACAGGAAGTTTCGTCTACCGATATCGAGAAGTTGACAGCTGAAATACAGGAGCTGAAAGTCGCCGTGGCGGCACTTATGAAGGGCCAGGGGCAGCAATCTCGTCGGCGTAGACAACTGAAATTTGACGACCAAGGGCGTCCGATTTGTCTAAGGTGTGACCAGGCTGGGCATATCGCAAGGGAATGCCCAAATAGACCGGAACGGGCACAGCAGGGAAACTAGGCATCTCCGGTGCTGGGGGTCAAGCATCGGAGGGGAGGACGGGTGACCCAAATGAGACGCTTCCAATCCATACTACTAGTCATAATAGTCTACATGGTGCATTCCCAACCCTGCTTGGTGAAAAATTGTTAACGGACGCAGAACTATTTGGCGCTACAGTCACATGTGTTCTTGACACTGGTTCCGATGTGTCCATCATTAATCGTGAATTCCTGCAGTCCCTTCAATCAAATTCTCCGTCTTCCGGAAAAATTCCATGGCTGAAAATAACGGGTGCTAATGGGCTGGAAGTGCCTTATTCTGGGTGTGTTGAGGTTCCTGTACAAGTACTGGGGCAGGATATTGGGCCCATTATCATGTTGATAGCGGATAGAAAACCAACAGCAGATGCATACTGTTTATTGGGTATGAATGTAATCGATCGGATTAGAGATCGGCTGTTTAGTTTAATCGGCATGCAGTATCTAAAGAGCTCCACCGTGCAAAGTGATGATACCTGGAGGCAGGTACTAACCATAACAGAGGGCAGGAAGAAATACTCTGGTACAAACGGGACCCTAAGTGTAAAAGTGGCGGGACGTAGGAATGTTTGGGTACCAGCAGGACAGGAGGTAATTCTACAGGGATTCTGTCATGGTGCACAGGCCATGCATCACTACACTGGCATGTTGGAACCCTCGGAGACCCCAAAAGTCCCTAAAGGTATAATGGTGGCACGAGTCCTGGTAACAGCGGAGCGAGGCATCATCCCTGTACGAGTTGCTAACTATAGCACAAGGGACATTCTCCTTAGGCGCCATATGCGACTCGGCACCCTACACAATATAGAGGAAGATGGAGTATTTGGCGAGAGAGATGTACATCTGAAACGAATAGATGCAGAGACCCTTCAGGTGTCTATTGAGGAAGATGATGACGTAGACACAACCGTCCCAGGGGTCGATGTGTGTATGGATGGATTGACTGCAGAGCAGCGCACCCAGCTCCAGCAACTCTTGTGCAAGCATCGGGATGTATTTTCGCAACATGATGCCGACTATGGTTGTACAAATATCACAACGCACACTATACCAACTGGTAATGCTGAGCCTCACAAATTACCATTCCGCCGAATACCCCCTCAACTCTATAAAGAGGTTAAAGAACATCTACGCAAACTCCTCGACAACAACATCATCTGTGAAAGTTCTAGTCCCTGGGCATCTCCGATAGTCTTAGTCAAGAAAAAGGATGGCAGTTTACGCCTGTGTGTGGACTACCGTAAGCTCAATACGAAGACCAGGCACGACGCATTTCCCCTACCCCGCATCGACGAATCATTAGATGCATTAGGCCAAGCGAAGTACTTTTCCACCTTAGACTTAGCTAGTGGTTACTGGCAAGTCGAGATGAGTAGAGAGGATAGGGAGAAGACGGCTTTTACAACACCCATGGGCTTGTACGAGTTTAACCGGATGCCCTTCGGACTCACAAACGCCCCGGCCACATTCCAGCGGCTGATGGAACGTTGCTTCAGTGACCAGAATTACGAGACCCTACTCATATATTTGGATGATATCATCGTATTCTCAAGGGATTTCTCCACTCACCTTACCTCCCTGGATCTCGTCTTCACGCGCTTGAGCAAGGCAGGATTAAAAGTAAAGCCAACAAAGTGTCACCTTTTTCAGTCTGAGGTACAGTACCTAGGTCATGTAATCTCAGCAGGGGGAATCTCAACAGACCCGGAAAAATGTAGTGCCCTGGAGACGTGGCCTCGACCCTCCAATGCTAAAGAAGTGCGGCAATTCCTTGGTTTTGCTGGATATTATCGGCGTTTTGTATGTGACTTTTCGAAGATCGCGAAGCCTCTGTTTGCTCTTGTTGGTCAACCAAAGAAGAAGAAGGGGAAGTCACAGAAACCCAGACCCCCATTCGTGTGGACCACAGAATGCCAAGCCGCGTTTGACACCCTTCGTCATTGCTTAATGTCAGCTCCAATACTAGCCTATCCGGATTTCACCAAACCTTTCAAGGTGTACACAGATGCGAGCAGTGCAGGTTTAGGAGCGGTGTTGGCCCAGGATCAAGACAGTGTTGAGCGGGTTATTGCCTATGCAAGCCGCAGTCTCCGACCAGCTGAGAAGAATGACGCGAACTACAGTGCCTTTAAGCTGGAGCTATTAGCGCTTAAATGGGCCGTGACTGAAAAGTTTCGTGACTACCTGCTTGGTTCGGAGGTAGAGGTGTTCACCGATCACAACCCGTTGGTTTATCTTCAGAAAGCTGACCTCAGTGCTGTAGAACAACGATGGGCAGCAAAACTTGCACAATTCAGATTTCACGTACACTACCGACCAGGGAGGGTGAATAGAAACGCAGACGCCTTGTCGCGAGTCCCAGCATCAACCCGCCTAACAGAGATTAATGCAGACCCACGAAGGGATAGCATGGATGCTGAATTCGAGAGAGTCCGGCAGGCAGAGGAGGATGAAGAGACACTTCTAATGGAAATAAATGCCTCTACACAAGACGAAGATGCAGTAATATTGGGCATCGCAAATGATGAGCTGAGTAAGATGCAGGAGGCAGATCCCGTCATATCCAGAGCTTTGTACTACCTGAAGAGGAATCGAAGGCCACTCCGGGAAGAGCTTAGGTCAGAATCTAAAGAGACCAGGAAGCTACTTGGGGAGTGGGAACGATTCAGTTTCCAAAATGGTTTACTCTGTAGGATCAGGGAGGACAAGCCAGGATATGGAGAAGACCACCAACTAGTGTTACCGTATGCCCTGCATTCTCAAGTTCTGCAAGCATTGCATGACCAATTTGGCCATTTTGGTAGTACACGTACTATGGAGTTAGTTCGGAAGCGTTTCTATTGGCCGTATATGGTGTCCACTGTGAATGATTGGTGCGCAACTTGTAAATCGTGCTCTCTTCGTCGCCCCCAAGTCGGCGTGAAAGCCCCTCTAGTCCCCATTCAAGTTTCAGCCCCCTTGGAACTCGTAGCATTAGATTATGTTACCCTTGAGCGTTCTGCAGATGGATATGAGAATGTGTTGATGATAACTGACCATTTCACTAAGTTCAGTGTAGCTGTGCCAACTCGAGACCAGACGGCTGTTACTACAGCTAGGGCGTTCTGGAGGAATTTTGTCCTGTGTTACGGGTTTCCACAACGAATACATTCAGATCAGGGTGCAAACTTCGAGTCACGTGTCATAAAGGAGCTTTGCGCACTGTATGGAGCTGTGAAGAGCAGAACAACTAGGTACCATCCCGCTGGAAATGGGCAATGTGAACGAATGAATCGCACTCTGATTGGGCTCATAAGATCGCTGGACGCAGACAGACGCCGAAACTGGCCTAGCTCTCTTCATACACTAATGTATTGTTACAACAATACTGTCCACACCTCGACCGGCTACACACCCTTTTTCCTCATGTTTGGGAGACATGGCCGGCTTCCAATCGATGTCACACTAGATCTGGGTCCAGAACCAAGTGGACCTAGTACATTACCAGAGTGGGTTGCGCAACATCGCAATGAACTCGCACGGGCGTACAGACTAACAAAGGAAAAACTGGACAAGGCGGCCGAGGCAAGGCAAGACCTCTACAACAGGAAGGTTACAGACCAGCCATTGCTTCCGGGTGAACGAGTGCTGTTACGCAATAGAAACCCCAAGAAAGCCAAGAAAATTGATTCCTTCTGGGACCCGTGCCGCTATGTAATCACTGAACTTCCCAATCCCAACGTCCCAACATACAAAGTAAAACCTGAAGCTGGTCTAGGGGCTGAAAAGATAGTACATCGGAACGAGATCAAACCCTGTGATTTCATGCGCGAAGAAATGGAGGTTACCGCCCCCCCAAAACCAGATCTACCACAACAGGAGAAAGTGGCAGTAAATGAACCCAACTCCCCACAGTTATGGCCGCTACTGTACCCACCGACACCACCCCCAGCCAGTGGACAACAGCATCCGCCACCTCCTGTTCCTCACCCAACTTCAAATCAGACATTGAGATCAGAATTGGTAATACCACCGACGATCCTAGTCACCCCTCCATGCCCTCCTCTTCCCCCACTACCATCCTCTCCAACACCACCTCAGCCCAGACGATCTGCTAGATCCACATTAGGAGTACCCCCTGCCAGATATGATGCCTCTGAATGTTTGATAACAGTAGATCCTATCATAATTGATGTTAGTTCACTACATGAAGTGATGAGATATGTTGAAAATGAAGATTACCTTTATCGTCCAAAGGAAAGGGTACATTGATGTGGTACAATATAGTTGTATTGTGGTGTAATGGCTTGTTAATTTAAATAATGAATTGAGAATTTTGGAGGATGGGTGTGCTCCGAATAGCACACTGAATTAACTATGTTACTTGATAGGATTATTGTGGTTTACAATGCCAGGTAATTGTTGAACTGCATGTTAGTGAATATGGTAAATTACCATGTACCTTTTTTTTGCGATCAAATGGTTGTTCTTATATTTTGTTACTTTACATGTATTATTAGCCATATTATTTTATGCTTCTCTTTGGTATCCTAGTAACAGATGGCCTATACTGTTTGGGGATAAGTCAAATTTTTGTGAAAATGATGATACAAAATATACGCCAGTATATGTGGCATGGAATACTGTTATGATCACTTTTTAGTGAATTGGCAAATGACAGAGGACGAGACTCTGTCTAATAGTCTTTAAAGACTGGATTTGTGTTTTGACGGGTAAGAGTTTAATTTGCTTAAAAATTAGATTTGCAGGAATACCTGCATAAGCCTGTTGAGATTAGTGCTACATTATTGCGGTGAAATGCAATGACAATTTGCACCTCTCTTAGTTTGATAGGTGCAGTACGTTTATTCAGGCAATGTACCTTATTTAGTCAATAAAAGAAATGTAAATAGGTGGAGCCTGAACAGGACAGGCTTAAATTGTAAATAGTTCTCTTTTCTAGTATGTCTTATGGAAAGATGACATGTTTTACTCAGAGCGCTAGGGAATTACTAGTGAGCTTTAATGTAACTGGTTATGTAGAGGTCATTCATGATATTGTTTCAAATGACTACGATAACTGGATTGAGAATTATTCAGATTAAAGAAAAATAATAATAATACAGGAAGTGGTGTTACAATTTTTAACATGTTAGTGGTTCATTCAGGTAATCACATGTATACTTTATTATGATAACATGATCATTAGTATGATGGATTTTTATAATCATATTGCATTATGTAATTTATTATGCGCTTGTTTCGTATTATATGCATTTGTTTGATTACTTAAAGTAGTGTTATTACCTGATCGACTTTATATGGTTATCACTATGAGTAATCAGTGCATTTAGCACAGGGAGATACCCTGTATATTCCATTTGCTAGCAATTTTTGTAGTTATCCCATTTCGTCATGACAGTGGTAGTCATGACCACTCTTGGCTGAGCGGAGGTATGTAAAAGGAGTGTATACTTCACTGAACCCCGAGCTTCGATCTAGGGTCCCGCAAGATTATACATGTGTAGAAGTTTCCCCGGTAACACCTTTTTTAGACATAAACAAGCCTAATATTTCTTAGTGTGGAAAGAATTAGATACATTTAGAATTGGTAATTGTAATTTTTTTTGGGTTCAAGCCACAGTTGGGTCACGTGTTTGATGCGATTTGTTGTATAGTTATAAAATATCTCTTACTCGGGAAAAAGGCGGTCAAGCCGAATGACCAGTTAGGGTAGTATCAGATCCCATAATGGCCATGGAAATTATAGTGACAGTACCGACAGAAACTCCACATCTTTGAACTTGAATATTATAATTAATATGCTTTGAGTTCATACAAGCTGGATGAAGTAGATTTGTTTTTCAAACCTGAAAGGAAGTGATAATATGGGGTGACTCACAAGATGATATACCACAGATGTCAAGATGCAGTAATCTATTCCAGAATATTTCTTATCGCGTTGAACCTTCTTTACCCGAAGAAAATAAGTCGGGTCACCCAGCTGAAAGTATTATAGGATTATTCGACCCATTATGATGACAACAATATGACATGAGGTGTGATTTTGGCCGGCTTTATTTATTTGGCAGGTTATGACTGGGATGGATATTTGGGATGGATTTGTATTTTTTACTGGGGTGGCATGAGCTGAGCAGGATAGAGCACACGATATACATAGAAAGGGGAAAGTGTGCCGTCGTATATAGCTGCTGGAAATAGCTGAATGCGTATACTGTAGTCTGCTGATAACATAGCTAAAACTTATATTGTATCCCAGATCTAGTACATAAAGTTGTTACCACTGATTGGGAGTCGAGTCAGTTAATTTTATCACGGCTGAAACAGTTTTGCTGAACTGCGATGTCTGTTCTTATCCGCTGCAAAAGCGACTTTATCCAAGTTTCGGAGTGTTATTACCTGTCTTATCCTTGTTCGGACCCCTCGGTTCATATACCAATTACGCCTTCGTCTTTTTTTTACCGCGTAACATTTACTTTACTTTGGAGACCGAACTTGAGAAGGAGGAAATTTGCGAACTACAAGCTGCCTCCGGAGAGAAGTGAGCCAATCATGTGCGATCCATTGGAGGAGTCGTTCGTTTTAGCCATTTTTCCTGTCAGCTGAACTCCTAGGTACAAGTGTGCACGAGCGATAGCGAACATCGTGCAGGATTATCGTATAGCTATAAATATTTAAACGAAGTTGATTTTGGTATTGTTCAGCCGTGGACAACCAAAGCCGAACAGGACATGACTGGCCAAAAACTGTAAGCTTACCTTTTCATTTTAATTTTTTTTTTTGATCATGTACTTGTATAAGAATTAAACATACATATTTATCTTATAATCTGGCTTAAAAGTTTTGTTGTCCTTTGGTTATCCTGCGGACTCGCCTGCAGTGCGGTTGTTGTTTTGCTCCTGTTGATTGTGAATTTTGAGCACCAATGTTGAGAAGTGTAATGAATTATAATTAACAATTTTCTGCACAATATTACAGGTGATATCCAATGCGGGAATCAGACCCCACACATAGGCATGTGTTTATTTATTACTTTTAATAAGAGGCTCTGCCATGTGTTGACGGCTTCGTCGATTGTTTGACACTCGGTGAGCTTCGACCATTCTTGAGCACGGACGTCGTCCCTAAACTTATCCGGATCGAGATTTTTGCAGTTTCTATATGAAATAATCCTGGGAGTTGATTTTACTCCAGAATTCCATACTAAGTAACTGATAGAATGATCGCTCATTCCATTGTGTAGTACACCATATTTCTTGATCTTATCTGGGCAGTTAGTAATCATATGATTAACTAAAGTTGCTGAAACATTATAGTAACTCTAGTTGGTATCGTTTTGTTTACTTGAAACAAGCCATACATATTATTGATTTCTTGATATTGTTTACACATACTTCAAAACATTTGTGACAGCAAATCGCAGTTTGTGTCACCGACGAGAATTATATCGAGGCTTAAACCGTCTATGTAATTTACAAAATGCTCGTAAAGTTTCATTGCATCAATATTTGACCATGGTGCTCTATACCAGGTTGAGAGGACAACTGGTTTTGAATATTTTAAATAAAGTTTGATAGAGGCAATTTCTAATTCATTCGCAGAGTCGTGACATAATTCTTCGTAATGAAGTGATTTGTGAATATAGATCGCCACCCCGCCCCCGTGCCGATTTCTATCCCTTCGCACAGGGGAGAAATTATCAATCTTAATTTCGTCATCAAAGATAGAATTGCCAATTTTGGTCTCATTTAGAGCTAGCAAATGGACATTGTTAAATTTCACAAACGACCTTACCTCATCAATATGCTTGAGAATACTATAACATTCAACTGGGCAATTTTAAGACCGTGACTATCCTTCAATTCTCTGTACGTGAGATTATAA
>JZLH01S0629002.1:3966-23624 GCA_001188425.1 Eucidaris tribuloides | reverse complement strand
AGTCCGCGGACTATTGGACTAGGGTTAGGGTTAGGGTTAGGGTTAGGGTTAGTAGATCAAAAATTTCAGCTCGCGCTTCGCGCTCGCATTATTTATTCAGTGATATACTTATCCTGTTCACAGATTAAAATGTTGCTTAAAATGTCTTAATGCACTTGAGAATTTTGAAATTTCTAAATTGCTTGCTCGAACTTTTGTATATTTCTATATAAAAATATAGGGGCCTATACAGGGTGAATATTTACAGACAGCATAAATCTAATCATAAAAATAACCCACAGACAAATACACCAAAACTTACATCGAAAGAACAGAATTGAATAGGCCTATGAAGTGTACAAGGCCCGGCGAGAATCCAGATATCTCGCCATAGGTTGACATAATTTTTTCGACTTGGCAAGATAACGTATCTCGCCATGTCGATAAAAAAAAATATGGGGATAATATTTTCCTTGAAGTAGTTGTCAGGGGGCGATTTCCCTTTGGGTTATTGTGCCTCTCGATGACATTTTGATTTCACTATATAATTTTACATATACCGCGGACTATCGGACCCGCGGACTAACGGACCCGCGGACTATCGGACCCGCGGACTATCGGGCTGTAGCCGTTCCAAAATTGTCCGATCAGCCGCTAGCTGAAGGTCGCGAGAAGGTTAGCCGTTTAACCAATCAGTGCGCTCCGCTGGTCTTGCGACGGTACACATAACCGCGATTCGCAAATTGAGCAAAATTTAAACTCACGGAAAGAACAACATTCTGGTAACATGTCGTTATTAGCTTTTCTTATAAAACAACAAATTCATGACGTATGGATCTCAAAATTTCAACACACCATTTGTAAGTACTAAACTACCGTTTGGTATTGATAATGTACCTAATGAAGGGAAGTAATGGACTTGAAAATCCCTGACACAATCTTAAAACGTCACTCTGAGGGCCAGTCAAGTCTAATACTCGTAGTGTTATTTTAACATCAACTGTTTTATTTCAAACCACAAGAGTGTCATATTTACCACCAGGAATGTTGACAGTTTACAGAGAATACACAGTACTGGTTGAGTACTTGAAATGAATAACGTCATTTTAATCCATTGGCCACGGGAACCGGATTTGCCCGGTGATAACTCTATGGGATCTCGGAGGCAACAGGTTAATATCAGCTACATGTACTTTCAAACCTTCTGTGAACAGATGGTATTCTGAAAATGTCACTATGGTACAGGAGAGAGTAGTTAATAACAATAAAATTAACACTTCGTTTTTGACTAATCTGTTATACAAATCCCCACTGCTGACAAAGTACTAACACAGAAATCAATATGTGGGGCTATGTTAATTGTTGACATATACACTTTAGCAATGGAATGGGCACTTCATCTGGAAAACTTCACCTGTTCGAACTGCCAATCCCTCATCTTTTTATTGTATATGGAGTGAATTAGTCCCATGCACATTGTAATGCAAATGTGACAAACTCTCACCTGTTGGAAGACAATGAAATCTGAAATTTTGATGAAAGATTTTCCAATCATCAAAAGTACTACACTCCGTCTTACATATAACATCACACGGAAACTGGCTGGAGATAGGATTTCACTATAACTGCATCGAAATATTGGAATAGGTTACCTTTGACACTCAGGCAATCACAATCTGTCCCTTCATTCAAAAAGGCACAAATTAAATTTCTTTTTTCTAATCCAGACTTTAAGAATTGTATATTTTTATTTTAAACTTTGTGTAGGCCTAATTTTTCTCGAAGCGCTTTTGGCCATCTTGGGAAAAGCGCAGCTTACAGATAATAATAATAATAATAATAATAATAATAATAATAATAATAATAATAATAATAATAATAATAATAATAATAATAATAATAATAATAATAATAATAATAATAATAATAATAATAATAATAATAATAATAGTATAACAATAATAATAGATTATCATTATTAACATGATATCAGTAATCTCAGATTTCAAATGAAAGGTATGGTGAAAGTTCGTTGAATGGGATGGATCAGGAAATGCCCCTGCCCACATCTCCACCCCGCCGACCGCCAACCAAACTTTTTCTTTTCATAAGCATGACTGACTATTTCTCGTCATCTCTCCTCATTCTACTGAAAGGATTTGTGTAATTTTCTTCCTCCAATATGATCAAGTTTATAGCACCTGAACTAGCTTCCAATACTCCGTACCTCATGTGAACATCAGCATCTATTCCCCTCTCATGCTCAGAAAAAAAGGCTTGCATGATCAATTTGTTTGCCCTCATAGGTTCATTGGGGTGGCAGTTCCGTGCCCCGCCCTCTCCTTCCCCTAAATCGACGCCCTAAACCCCAAAGAACCGAAGTGCAAAGAGTTATGGTGAACCGATACAAGTCAGAATTGACAAAGAAATTTGGAATAAAAATTAGGATGAGATTTCATTAACTGATTTGGATCTTTACCAGAGGCGTCGATCCTGACAACTTGAAAAATTAATAATATGCAATGCAAATATACGTTTTAAAGAAGTTTTGGAAAGCACTATAAAACCACTAAACATGGCATAAAAATACTAATAAACATACAAAATGGTCCAAATTTTGTATCGCAATTTGGCGCTCTGAGCGCGCTGAAAATTTTGGACCTTATTTCCACTTTTGCCCCCTCCCCATCCGAAACATGGATCGACGCCCCTCGTCATGACACCCCCTCCTCCCTATGCCGGACAATCTGAATAATTTTCACCTAGCTTCTGTCCCGTTTTCAACCAATTGACTTTTCAGCAAATGAAATGGTTTCCCAAATCTCAAGCTCAGGTTTACTATCATCATTTAGATCATCTTGTAAATCTCCCTCCCCAGTTCCCAATGTATTGCCCTCATATTAGTCGTGTAGGCTCCCTCCGTGAAACCTTACACATGTTGAAGACGTGAATGGTATGCAAACCATCTTCTATTAACCCCCCCCCCCCCTCCTTCCCAACCACTGGACACATTCCATTAGTTTAATAGGCTGACAAATTTTCCATTCCTTCCACTGATCAAAATTTCAACGACTGAAATGAATTCGCAAACTACGAGACGGGAGTTAACAGAATTTAGATTTTAGTCTCATGAGCCCCCTCCCCATTCCCCTACTTCATTCTCCCTCACTGCATGAGTATAAAATAACCGAGATAACTGACGTTACCATACATTACGGTAATGTATGTTGTATGGTAACATGAGTTATTCGGTTCCCGTATCTTCCTGGAATTTCTCAAATTTGAATAGATCGTGAACCTTTTTCCTCAATGTCCATGTATGTATGAGTTTTCAGGGACTCCCACCCACCCCTCCTGAAAAGCCCCCTCACCTCCCTCTCATCACCTCTCCCTCTGAATAAATTTAAAGGAACCGAAATAACTCACGTTATACCATACATTCCCGTTTCTTCCCTTGATTTCTAAATTTGAATAGATTGTGACCCTCAGTCCCAAATGTATGAGATTTCAGGGACTTGAAAGGTTCTTAACAACCTCCCTCCCCCCTCCTGAGAGATTTCTGGGATTGAATGACTTACACCCCAATGCCCCCTCCCAGTGAATGAGCTTTAGGACTTGTGCAACCTTACAACATGCACCTCCCGCCCCACAGGATTTCTTGGATTTGAATGGCCTGGGACCCAGTCCCGTGATCTTTGCTGTATCAATTTCTGTATTATTTACCATATCTGCTGTATTTCATGTTTATTCATAGACAAGCTCATATCTTATGCAAAATATTTAATTTTAATTCATATTAATTTAACAAAGTTGATATTGCTTAATAGTCACCGGACGTCATTTGCCATAATCATCATTTAGTGTAGGCTACTGGTTGGAAGTATACGAAGAAGAAACATTTCTTTTTTTTAACAATCAAAGTGTTGGCAATTAATCTATGCAAAGTTTTAATATGCAAATGAGTTGACATCATTAACTTAATTGTCAAATTAATGTACTTTTGAAATGTACTCTTATTGACTACTCATATGAAGATAAGTGAACCCCAAAATTTTCAATAACATCTTAATGATTTATTACCTAAATAAAGATTATAAAACGTGCGAAATCCCACTAAATTCCAATAAAAACACCATACATTTCTGCAAAAGCGTCATTTTATGTAGGTTTCTATTTGTACAATGACCTCCAGACCACTTATGCAAATGAGTTGATCTAATTAATAACATAAATCAAGTGAGGATTGTTCAGACTTGAATAATTTAATAATTATTGTTCATCAACAGTTTCAATAATTGCTCAGTGATCACGTTTAGTAGGGCTAGACATTGTTTACTATTCACGCAATGTGTGATTAGCAGCAAAAACGTGCATATTTGAATCTATGCAAATGAGATGACGTCACTGACAGAAAATAATAACCTCAATATCCACCAAATGTTATCTTTTAATTAACTATTCCATGATCAATGTTATGTGAAAGTTTGATTGTAATTGAGTCTGTCTTTGCGGAGATATAGCCAATATAGTGTCCGCAGATTTCACTATCCCCAAAGAAAACTTGTATCGCTTAACCATGTCATTTAATTGTATTGATTTTTGTTTACATGCTTGGAAATAATAAAATGAAATGAAAATGAAATGAAATGAAAACGGCGAAATTGTTCAAAAAGTCGCCCATTTTTACGTGAGCACTCATATATAAATTGACCGGCACACATCTTATTCAAATAATTTTGTGCAAATTTATTGTTTAGATCAACTTAGTATCGTCCAGACTAACTATTTGATACATTTTGGAAAGCCAGTGGCTACAATTTATATCCAGATAAAAAACTTTTGACAAGTGTAGCCAAAATTTTCAATTTTTGAAGCAGTTTTACTAGTTGAAACCGCATATTTCAGAATATGCAAATAAGATGACGTCATTAACAAAAGAATGAAAAATGATGTGAATATACAATTTCATATGCTTATAGAGGATGACAAAATGCACCTTTTCTTCAAGTTTCAGGAAAATTGAACAAGTTGTTGCTGAGATACAGGCAATAATGTCTGCCCAGATTTCAGCGACCTCTAAAACGAGGTAAACTTGTTGAAAAAGTTGTGATTTTACTTGTGTCCCAATATGTGAAAAGAAAACATAGTCTAAATGAGTTTTTTTCTTGTTAACATCTTTTTTCCATCGAAGGAGTCACCAATGAACAAAATGGCACCCAAGTAGTAGGATCATAGGGGGGTGCACGGCCTCTGGCCCACGGACTATTAGGGAATCTTCGATAAACAAACAAACAACAAACAAAGTAGCATCAACCACAGATTGGCCCATGTACTATTATTGCTCTCCAGAAACTGACTCTACTGTCACTCTCCATGGGGTATTGTTCAATTTAGCACTGTAGGCCTATATACAAAAAAAAAACAAACAAACAAAAAACAAAACTACATGTCTATTGTGTAGCGGTTCCGCTATTGGTCACGTCATATGAGCTTTACTGTATTATCCACATTTTCGGAAGTGCTCGGATGAACGTGACCACATTCGGAGAAAAGGTGGAGGAAAAACTTTGTTTGCATATTGTGTTACCGTATATTATAGTAATGTGGTTACTTTTTCTTTCTTCCGGCCGTTCCTACAAAGTAGGGGTCACCGTAGAGGATACACGAGCTCTCCACAATCTATTCTGTGATATCTCCTTTGTCACACCAATTATCATCATATCCTCTCATATCACGTCCATAAACCCCTTTTGTGGTGTACCTCTCTTGTCTTTTCCTTTTGACGCCATTTCTATAACATCTTTCTCCCTTCTCCCACTCTCCTTTGTACATGTCCAAACCACCACAGTCTCCCCCCCCCCCACCTCGCTCATCCCGAAACTTTCCTACATTTGCTATCCTTCTCACACACCCGTTCCTAACTTGTCCGTTCTTGCCATTCTAAATAGAAAATCGCAACATCTTCAACGCTGCATCATCGAATTCTTCCTACTGCCTGTTTGTGATAAGTGTACTGTCTAAGCCCGTACATATTTAAGGCAGGAACTGGTCAAGTTATTATTTCTTATTCTTTCTCAGTTCTAAAGGCACTTTTCTTTTGCAAACATCATAAAATTTAAAGTCAAGTGACTTTACGTTACGAAGGCCGCCATCTTAAAGGCACTGGTTATCATTTACCACAGTTAAAAAAATGTGAGCTATATAATCCTCCACGCTCCTAGAAGTCTGAATTTCAGACTTCCCCTGCGAAGCAGGGGCCATCCGCGGAGACAGGTTTGGCTGTTGATTCCAGAATAATGGTCTGGCAGTCAGACTGCGCTCATAGTGTCTTTGATATGGTCTGAAAATAAAGCCCTGAAAAAATTGTATTTCAAAATGATTATTTAATGCTTTAAAAAAGTGAAAATCGTAAGTTGACCGGATTCACCTGCCCGTTTCCTCCCATAGACTTACTGTGTCTGGATCTAGGCTATTTTTTACTCGTCCCGAGCACTAATTGTTTATACATTCATATCTTGCCGGTGACAGCATAAATTTCCAACTTTTGCATTCTATAGGGTGTTTATTTGTCCATTCAAACACTACTATGTAGCTCACATAGCAAAGTGTGACATTTTTTTTTATTTGAACCTCCACAATGTTAGCCTATTACTTTAAATCATTATAGCCGTAGGTCTTTTTGAAGATAAGGGGCCTTTCTTCTTCGCTGAGTGTGGTCTTCTTTCTGAAACCGCATATTGGCCTTTTTTGTTTGTTGTAAGTCTTAGAATTGCGATGCTGGAAAGAATTAAACACCCCACCGCTATAGGGAGCCCCAAAAAATGTGTATTCCAACCCCTCTGTCGAGGGTGCGCCTATACATTGGATAATCTCTCCGCCTTAGAAAAGAAAGAAGGAATATTCATTGACTTCATTTAAAATAATTTTTTATTCTCCAATAATAACTTTACTAGGACATCATTATAGAAAGGCCCACTCAACTAAAATACATGCATTCTAGTGTATGTTGCAATACTTTCGGTAAGGGAAGGGTACAACATATCAAAACATTTATTTTGACGATTGAGGGATATTCGATAGTTCCTTCGGCTACAATCAAGTAAATCAAATACACTGTCGTGTGATGAAAACCACATTTGAGTAATTTACACTTTACCCAGTCAAAACATACAAATGTCGCCCTCCGGTATTCGAATTCTGACAGTGGCCTTGATCATGAACGTCCATATCGCATTCTGATTTCTAAATTTGGGGAAGAGGAGCAACATGACCTGGCGGTTGTGTCATGACGTAGGCCGGGGTGTAGGCCTCAATAGATCCTCCGCGCAACCTCATGTCTCATGACTGTAACCGCCGCACAACTGGGACACGCAATTAACCCGGATTTCCGACGGGACAGACCCCAACCGAAGTGTGACGTCACTCTGGTTCAGAATATAATGTGGATAATGTGGAAACCCCAGTGGAAACCATGCAGTTGTAGCGCGTCGCTGCTGGTTCTTTCTACCAATATGAGAGTTGGAGTTCACTAGTCGGAGTTATAGCTTGGTTATTTTTTTTAATATATATTTTTAATTTGTTTCATTTTTTTCATTCGTGTATTATACTTTTTCAGTCTGACTTGGAATCCCTGCTTTTAGATCCCTTTAACCTTTTAGATGCCACGCCACGGGGGAGTCGTTGTTTGCTTATTAAAAGCCGTGGTATTTTTATCTTGAAGCCCCTGGTTCGAATCCTGTCGCGACATTTGAGTCCTTAGGTAAGACACCTTATCTACATTACCTCCCTCCACACAGGAGTAGGCCTACAAACGTGTAACTGGGGACTTTGTTTTGACTGCAGTGATGTATCATCGTACAATGCATATGGGAATATTCCCCGGGGAGTGGGAATGTGCAAATTACATAACTGCATGTGCCCGGATTATCCCATCTGTGGTACGCTCTATTATTTTTTACGTAACATAATGAGACTCTTCTTCTTCTTCTCCTTCTTCTTCTTCTTTTTCATCTTCTATCTCTTCCTCTTCCTTAGAATATCTCATGGGAAAAAAAACGTATAATTTTTTGCAATAGTACTGCTTTAGTTCCGCTTTTATGGCGCTATACCGAACGTCACCGGTCGTTCAACTTTATCAGTTGGCCGTTATGGTTTAGGCCTATAATACGTAATTGTAGAAAGTGCTGGTTGATAGCAGAATAATTATATTCATATTCTTTTTACCGAAAACAAGGAAGTACGAGTCAGTATGTCAACCGATATGAAATTCTTGGCAAATAGGACCCCAATATCAACCCTAATTTCTGTATAATTCAAGATTGGAGGAACGCACAACCGTGGCGTTATTCTGTTCATAATGCTAGTCTGGGTTTTAGACGCTGGTTTCAGCTTTCATTCACCATAGGCGCAGCTGATCATACACAAATTAATGGATAGTTTTCCCAAGCCGGTGGACTCAGTGAATTAACACAATTTTGCAGAAATTCAACGTTGAAAATTTGTGCATTTTTCCAACCATCCAACGGATATTGTTTTTTTAATGTGAAGAAAAAAAATATGTACATCGAAATTATAATGTCGTACCAGAACAATTCTCCATTGACTGCATCTGAATTATTCACGTTTTGTTTTTCATGAAAAAAAAAGAAGATTACTCTAGCTCTTGGTTTCTCGGGTATGTAAGGGATAAGACAAATCTACAAGGTGTTCAATCATTTGCTTTGTTGCAAATAAGTAAAAACCATTCACGAGCATAAAAGTATAGTCTGAGTTTCCAGAACGGCCGACAAGCAAAACGAAGGGCCGGGAACTGCAAAAAATAATGAAATCTTTTAGTGGTGCATTGTTAAGACGAGTCGTCGACAGTAATGCAGTGGAACGGGTTTTTAAAGCTTAAAATGGTGGCCATATCCCAACACATTATAACTAGCATACAATTTATAATGAATACCCCCCCCCCTCCGATCATTATGTCGGCTTAATAAAATTTGATCACACTTTCCATGTGGGATTATTTTTTTTAAAGAATTGTTCTAGATTCACTAAGAATCCACATTATTTCTTTGAAAAACTTCTCCTTTAAGTGATGTAAACTTTTCTTTTGACCTGGTAAGCTACGTATGAACAACCCCAGCATTGTCTTTTAAACATGTAACCATGATCTTTCTGCAACCCTGCAGACTTTGACCCCTATTTCGCTGTGTTTCAACTAACTCAAGCCATTTTTACACAACCCTATTTTTCACGAAACGGGTCAAATTGGGCTTTTAAAAGCACTCATATTTTCCCATTCCAAGTACACTTTTATAAACCACATAATTTCGCAATTTCAAGTACACTTGAAACAATTTTACACTTTTTAAATTTCGAATACAAGCTCAATTTTTTTTTTGGGGGGGGGGGGATTTCGAGTACAGGCTCGTGAAAACATTCCTTTACCCCTTGCCTTTACTTTCAAAATCAAGAAAATAAAATGTTCGTGAACGTGCTTAAAAACACCCCTTTTTATGCGATATTTGGAAGGATCATACGGATACACGAGCCAATACCGGGTGAACAACAGGATACAAGTTTTTTTTTTTAAGAATAACGTCTGCCTGTCAGACTACACATACACCAATGTATTGAATCACACCACTAACGTCACTATTGGAAACATTGCGTTATTTACAATAAATGAAACCTCACAAACGGATTTCACTTTGAATATCTTCAGTGATTTCGGCGTGATAACTTGTGATAAGAGGTGACAGTTTGTGTTTTTGATTCATTACATTAAGTTATAGGATTCGCTGTTGGACTTGTAATGAGAAAGATCATAATGTTTTGTTTTGTACCTCAGCGTTATGGAACTGTTGCCCGTATTCTACTCTGTTTGACAATACTTACCTTTGCAAGACGGAATTGTGGTAACGAAATTGGCGGTAAGTTGCACTCGACACAAAATTATCTAGAAAAAAGTGTAAATTACACTTTTTTTCTCTCGAGTGGTTTTCTTTTCGAAGTATCTGGATCGTATCGTGCACAGTAATCATTTGTTGACATGTTAACTAATTTTGTTATTCACTGATGTATTTGAATTTATATTATACTTTGTAATAGCATATATAAAACTGGCAATTGCCAGGAATGTATCACTTCACCTGAAGAAAATTAAATGAAAGCGCGTTGTGAAGTATATTTGCTAGTACATATCTGGCTTCTTATTTTTCGTCTTCTTGTTATTTATTTATCTATTAACAACTGCACTACGGATTTTCATACTTTTCTCAATATATATTTATATATATATATATATATATATATTATATATATATATATATATTATATATACCGTATATATAGCAGAAATGAATGAGTACAAGCCAGGACGTGTGATACTGACACAGGAACACACATCACGGCTCCTGAGGAAGGCTTAATGCAGGCCGAAAGCTTGGCTCAGAACAAATGTGGAAATCAACTAAACTAGCTACGCTCCAGGCTTGCTACTCATTTATTTCGCTCTATTTATTATTGTAAAAAGCAACCGACGCCAAATGTTGTAAAAGTTGTCTGCGCCCACCCTTTTCAATTAGTACCGTATATATATATTATATATATAGGCGAGAAAAAAAAGGACAATAATGACAGCAGGACGTATAGTTTCCGTTTCCAGATTTAATCAAGCAAGCTTTCGGCCAATCGATAGGCCCTTCATCAGGCCTACATTTCAAGAACACAAAAGACATGCTGGCAGCTCACGTTGTTGCGAAGGGCTTTCTCCTGCTTTATTATATATTATATATATATATAATATATATATATATATATATATAATATATATATATAATATATATATATATATATAATATAGTATTATATATATGATCTATATATCTAGCGACAGTACAGTATGGGGCCTAAATGCTGGAAATTCCAATGTTTTTTTTTTGTAATTATATTGAACGTAGTGATTTTTGAAATGAATGAAATTGTCTTACCAAAACGTGTATTGAAGAAACCGCCTGTTATGAACTAAGCGTCCAAAATTGAGTCTGCTTTTAAAGGCCGTATCTTTTATTCGCCCACCAATGCGTTTTGGCCCAGATTTGATCCAACTATAAAATTAAAAATAACAGTACTCAAAATGTGGGATTCATACGTTGTATTTTTTGATATTGATAATAAATCCCTCGAATTTGGGCTGTTGTTCGAGTTTTTTTACCTATTTGGAATTAGATAGAATCCGACCGAAGATTGCTTGGCAGTCGGCACTATAGTGTGAGTTTTGTTCCGTGTAATCTTTGATGAGCGGGTATTCAGTTTTCACCAGATGATACACTTATAAGGTCTGGCAGTCGGATTTACTTAACGGCTATATAAAGTTTAAATTCAGTGGGCAAGGTCCTCGGTGCACTCTGTTTGAATTTCATCAGAGTTTATTTTCACGAAACTTGATTTTTTTTTAGCGGGCTTTTGAGAGAGGTAAATATTCAACCGAATTTCTACATTATAAATGATTTTAGCAAAGTTCATTTTCAAGTGTGCAAATCATGGACACATTTGACTTTGACATTCTTTTATATTTTATGCTATTTAGATGTCCGTATAGTATCCGGCTCCACGCCAAATAAAGGTCGTGTCCAGATGTTTCTCACGGCGAACTTTGTAATCCGAAGTTGGTCCAACCTTTGCGCCGAACAGTGGGACATCAGAGAAGCTGAGGTTGTCTGTAGAGAGCTAGGACATCCCGGAGCTGTTCGGGCTTACACGGCGAACATTGGATCAAGCTTCCTCGTCTATTACGCGACGAATCCGCTTGATTGTGCTGGAGGTAAGTAACGTCATGCGTCATTCGTTTGTTTGTCATCAAAAAAACTTGGAGATGGCATTTTATTTACTTCGTGCTCACCATGGTCCGAGGATTTTTTTTTTTTGGGGGGGGGGGAATGATCGATGAAATCTCCAAATTTTCTTGACACTCCCAAATCAAGGGATATTTCTTGAAAGGGGGACACCTATAACGAGCAAAAATACCACTATCTCCACCCTAAAATTGGCATTATATCTTATATACTGAACATATAAACAAGAATAACGGTAATCGAACGGTTGGTTCACCCTACTTCAGCTGTATATACCCGACATCGCTGAAGGGGACCAGACATTAAGATACGAAATAGTCAAGTTGTACAACAGTTACAAAACATTTCTTTTATTCACTTAGTATATACACAACATAAGAAACCTGAATGTTACAAGAAGACAAAATATAACACTAATGATATGCATAATTCAGTGCCAGAAGTGGCTATACGTCATGATTATGACGAAAATAAATAATAATCGGGATTGTTGATTAGTTAGTTCATTGATTGATTGATTGATTGATTGATTGATTGATTGATTGATTGATTGATTAATTGATTGATTGATATTGATGGATGCATGGAACGACATCATGACATACTTCCCTCACAACTGATCACTTGTCGACGCCAATGGATTGGAGAGTAAATGTCGTACAGAGTTTAAAGCCACTGTGTAACAATGTTTCCAGTTTAAAAAAAAAAATCTGAGCTACATTATTCCCCATGCTACCAGTGCCTTTAATAAAGTCTAAAAATGAAGCCCTGAAAAAATTGCAGTTTAAAACGATCATTTAGTGCTTTAAAAAAAAGTGAAAATCATTGAGAGACCATTCCAGCTTTTCCCCATGAAGCGGCCATAGACTGCTGTGTTGCAGAATTTCCTATCGGCCAATACAAAATTAATATACCAGTTTGTATCTGCAAATATTAGTACAAGTGACAGCATAACTCTCCGAACTTTTATGTTCTAGGTGTTTATTTGTCCATTTAAACACTGTCAGATATGTCAGATAGCAAAGTTCGACAATTTTTTAAACGGGTCTTCCACAGTGTTATATAGTGTCTTTTTAATCATTACGATGAAACTTTTATGTTATATTTATTACAGATGAAGAACGTCTCTACGATTGTTCCTTAAACCGAGGTATCTCTTGTAATCACAGGCGTACAGCAGGTGTTGTATGTCAAAGTAAGTTTGAAATTCGTATTTATTCAGAATAAATCATAATATTAAATATGTTATTAATTTATTTGCCTATATTCTCCTTTATTTATGTATTTATTGATTGGTTGTTTGATTGATTGATTGATTGATTGATTGATTGATTGATTGATTGATTGATTGATTGATTCATTCATTCATTCATTCATTCATTCATTCATTCATTCATTCATTCATTCATTCATTCATTCATTACGTGCATGTATTATGTAAAATTGTCCTCTTTATTTAAAAAAAAATGATTGCGTGATTGATTGACAAATCCACTCATTTGTTTATTCAGTGGATTGGTTTATTACGTTTTTGATTGATTAACTTATAAATGAATGATTGATTGATTAATTGGTTGGTTGATTGATTTATTGGTTGATTAATTAATTGATTAATTGATTTGTTGATTGATCGATCGATCGATCGATTGATTTATTGATTTATTAGGCGGTTGATTTACAAATTGATATATGGATGTGCGAATAGATGGATGGATGGATGGATGGGTGGGTGGGTGGATAGATTGATAGATTGATGGATAGATGAATGATTGAATGATTGAGTGATCAATCGTTGAATTCATCAGTTCATTATGCATATATTGCACGACAACATGAACACATTAAAATGCCGTTCATTTTCACCACAGGACCAGATTACGTTGGCTGTTATTCGACTCAAAACCCTGCGTACTGGTATTGGAAAACATCACGCACCTTATCCACTCCATCGGCATCAGAATGTATCGAACTTTGTCGGAAAAGTGGCCACAGTTTGGCGGGAACTTCCCTAGCATCGTGCATGTGCGGGGATGCAGATTACAATTCCAATTCTACAGGACGTCTGCCCGATACATTTTGCAACGTACAGTGTAGCGGAAATAATGATGAACCTTGCGGTAGTACCGGTGCAGTTTCGCTCTTTAATGGTATGTTAGAATCGCTACAGAACGAAAAACGTACTTTCAGAGTGTGCCAGAAATGAATTTTAAAGGAATGTCTGCTTAATTTATGTCTTGATGTGGACGACAGGGCTCAATCCATGCACCCGATTCCTCTTGCGCTCCATACTCACCCTGATTGACAGTAAAATTCACTCCAAGAAGACTTAGAAGAGTAAAATTTACTATCAGAAATTTCATCAAAACGCACACTAAACAGTGACTATTGCATTCTTTTTGCACTAAACTTCATCGTGCCCCTTTTCATGGAATCACAATAGCGCTTTGAATTCGATGTTTTTTTTTTCTTTTTGCATTTTCTTCTTGAAATAGTGCAATCTGGTGCATATTTATACTTATGATTGCAAAAAAACTGTGTGGGGGACAAATGATATGATACCCCCCCCCCCCACCACACACACACACACACTTTGAAAAATGGGAGGACATGTCCCCCGTCCCCCGCCTGTTGACGCCCATGTTGAATTGTCTTCACTTTCTCTATTTGACTGCATCCTTCATCCTATACATGAATCCTGTTCTCTTTTGATTTGTCAATATGCGTCCATAGTAGTCTTATTACAATTCTTCTCACATATTTTTTTTTATTCCCTCCACTCCGTGCTATTTTCACTTCTCTTTGATTCACCATCTCTACTTCGCTTACCCCCATCTTGTTCTCCTTAACCTCACTCTTATACTCTAGTTACCATTGGCTGCGAGAATCCAGGTGTACCAGCGAACGGGTCTCGTGTTGGAGATAGCTTCCACGTCTTCTCGAGGGTGACGTACGGCTGTGACACTGGTTTCGTCTTGAACGGTTCACGTGAAGCCCTGTGCCAGAGGAACAGTACCTCGGGAACATACCAATGGAGCCGGCCACGCCCAACGTGTCAAGAAGGTATTTTCAAAAAGGCAGGGTGTCTCTTTTGCAGGCCTAAAATTCAACATTGTGCAATAGTACTGGTATATAGAAGAAAATTTCATTTAAGAACCCTTAGGAAAGTATAGGAGCTAGAAACGCAGTTTTGTTTGATTTTTGGTCAAAATAGTTTCACAAATTTTACAATTGGTACTAGTCTATTTTTAGACAGTGCATGTATGTCTCTTTCACCTCCATGGTGTAGAAACACTTGTACTCTACACGCCGATGATGTTGTATTCCTTTCACTGTGCCTGGTGCATTCCAGCACAACCGTGTGGTATTACTGGTATTGCATAAGTACTGTAATCAGCCTGATATACCCATGGACCTTTAATCTAGGTCCATGATATAAAGTGAGATTTGGAACAGTGTGCCTGGACCATACACTACACAACTATTGGTTTCTTCTGCATTTCAAAATCTAGGCGATTTTTTATCTTCATATTTCACAGGCAAGTACTGTTTACATATCCTAAGGGCGTGAATAATGTTTTTCTGTGTTATGGGAGGGTAGCAAAAGGACCCGCCTATAATAAGGTTCTATGACAGTTTGAGGGGAGTCGGCGGCGAATTATAGTGCTAAACCCACTAAAAAATGTCAATTTAGATAATCAATTTTTAAAGTTTGAAAAAAAATAATCAATCACAGTCTTTGGTCAGATGTCTTGAAATTTAGTCAAATGAAAGAGTAAATGACCTTTTGTGAATATAGAGTGAGAACGAACATTAAGCTAAAGATGTAAATTTTATTTCATTTCTGACATAAAATCAGTTAGCACTATATTTCTCCTGAGATACATGCAAAATCCCATATAGGAAATTTTGTCATTCATCAAAATTAAGTTTCATTCACACAACTGTTACTTTATCGAATGAGGTGGATTATTGGGATGCTTCTAAACATACATTTCCACAAAACAATAAAAATATTTTGTTTGTTTGTTTGTTTGTTTTTTGTTGTTTTTTTTACTTTTCAGCATAAAAATAGTGCTAACCCACATGTAAAAAAGGCAAAAAGTGTTTTAAAATTTGCAATAAACAGACTTATTATATATCATGAGTGAAGTAAATTCTTACAAATCTGATGAATCTTCGTGTTTTACCAGCTATTTGTATTTCATACTGATATTGCAGATATTGCCCCCCCCCCCAAAAAAAAAAAAAAAATTGTTTAAATCTTATGCGCAAATCATTTAAAATGTTTGCAATTCGATAAGTTATAACTCAAGGCTTAGGCTAATTACTAGTATTACAAATATGGTACCAAATGAAAGAGTAATAAATTATCTTTGCGATGACATTAATTATGTTTATTTAGATTATATATTTCTGTTCTGTTGGAAGTTGGGTTCCGCTTTTTTCAAAACACTTTATACCATGAGTTAAAAGTTAAACCTTTTCATTAACCAGGCTTTAGTCAACGATGTGGCACACCGCCCTCTGTCAGCAACGCCGACTACACGATTACGGACTATGCACGGTCTAGCACAGTGTATTATACTTGTAACTCCGGATATAGACGAGTCTTGACATCTTCAACAAGCTCCCGACTGATTTGTGAATATTCGACTACTTTGCGAAGATACGCATGGACCGGAGTTCCTCTCAGATGCGAGGAAACGTTCTCGGGAACAACGACAAGTAAGCAATATTGTTCACGTATACACTTGATTCCTATGAATAAAAAATCCTACTTAGATCTGTCTTTATCAAAACTTTTTAATGTTAATGCCCTCATTACGATATGGGGAGGGGGGGGGTAGTACTCGGCAAATAGTAATTTTTAATACGTTAATTTATCAGGTAATATATTTTTTTAAGATTCCCTTTTCTATGTTAACATGTAACCGTCTTTATCAACTTTGTATAGTTCAACAGTACTTTGAGAGTTGTTCTTTATATTCAAGCTAAAATTGGGCTTTGTGGGCTTTTCTTTTTTTTTGTCAAAACATCAATCTAAATATATTACCAAGGATGTTGTGTACAAAGAAAGTAATTATGTAATATGTATGATTGTGTATAGCTTGGTGTTATACTTTTCTCCGTTTGAATCTTGAAAAAGGAATTAATTGAATTGAATTGAATTCTTCCTATACGTCATAATATTCTTACCGATCTGTACACGTGTCTATTATGTTGTTTCTCTCTCTCTCTCTGTTTTCTTCCATGCAGGTTTCAAGGATTCTATACCCATAATCATCGCGATATTGATTCCTTTGTTTATTCTTGGGGTATGTTGGTAAGTAAGCCAAAATTTACTATCTCAAGTTTTAATTACCCTGATAATACGAAATAGTCGGTATGTCCGAGATAAACTTACACAGGGAAAGACATGTGATGAAGAAGAGAATACAACGAACCGGTGGGTCCGACAAATATATACTTACAAAATCCCAGCTTGCATGTCGAACTACTAGTACACTCATGCTCAGTATTATGGAATACTTAAAAAAAAAACATTTTAGTTGTTGCCATATTTGTTCACCCCAGGTGAAACAATTATAATGTAAGTATTTCAGGAATTTTAAGCATTTTGTAGCGTCCGACTCGACACTAAAACCTGTGTTTATAAATGGCGGCTTGTTAGTTGTTGTTGTTGAGTCACGTGGTGGTGACGCGCGTTATTAGACTTGAAATAAACGCTATTCTGATGTTACTTTAGTGATAAATGACATTAGATCAAAATTTATCAGTTTTCTGGGGTTTTTTTATTACATTAATTTCATACTTTTTCATGATTTTTCGTGGATTTAAAAAATATATATATATATAATTGTTATTGCGTTCAAACGTACTCTGGTTTTTACTTAAGTCGTGTCATGAAATCCAAAAATTGCTTCACATACTGCGTTTTTGTAAAATAAACACTTGTCTTGAAAATTTTGGAAGATATAGGAGAAAGAACTTAAGTATCAACAAAATATTCCATAATTATGAGCAGGAGTGTATACAAACTCCCTTACAGCATGCACCACACTCAGAATTGCATATAGAAATCGATGGCATGCCTGGTGCAATACGCCAGTTTAGAATGAGAAGGAAACCGTTAACATGGAAAATGGAAACTTTATGGAAACTCTTTGGTTAATGCCTTTCTTCTTATTATATCTCAACGGTACGAATTGCGATATACTGTGTCGCTTTTGTTACCATAAAGTGAGGGTTACTGAGTTTTTGGTCGGTTCACTGTTATGGATTAAGTTTAGGGTTATTGGAGGTAAAGTAAGGTCGGGTTCGGAATCGAGTTCATTATTGACAAAGTAAATAATAGGGTTCCCTGTCAAATACTCGTCTCCTATATGATGAAGAAATTTATTTCAAGATAAAATGTCAGAACATTGACCCAGAAACCCACCTTGGTCATCTGTGCAGATAGGTTACTTTCTCAAATTTCAGGCAATCATTAGGAGAGAGTAATTGATGGACTAAAGCAAAGTCTCCGTAGTTTTACACCATACACAAGTTCGACGCTCAGCGTAACTAACGGAGTGTCTTGCACATATCGAACGAAAACGCGTTACCATCGTTATTAATTGTCTAAATAATTATATTTCTGATTTTATTCAAAGTCTCAGCATATGTAGAGCGGTGAGAAATAGGCGGAATGCGAGAAATGCCAGGGCAGCAGCAACTGGTCTTCAGAATGTTAGGCCTACTGCTAGACCGAACCAATTGGTCCTCATTCGGAATACGCAGCTTCTGACAACTCCACAACAGCGACCGGTCGATCTCAACGGCCAACGAGCTGTACCAAATTTATACGCAAATCCACTGAGAATAGACAGCGTTGGAAGAGTGCAGAACCCAGGAAGAGTGAACGGTACTGCGCCCCCATCGACGGTGGCATTGGGGTCATCCGAGGTCGGACCTCCTCCGTCGTACAATGACACGGTGAAGATGGGTAGTCACACTGTCTTGGAATCATCTCAAAATAGCACACCGTGAAAAATAGCGGGACATAGACTCAATTGCTGTCATCAGAGTCAGACTAATGTTCAATCGGTTTTTTTAAATGAGGATATTATTAATTATAAAAATGTGTAAATCTTTCTGTGACTCAAGTTCCCTGTTTATATTTGAACTTGGTCAACATGATTTTTGTGTGCCGAAATATATTTGTGTATAAGTGAGTATCATGTAATGATGCACTATAATGCAGGACAATCCGTCGGTTTCTGTTCCTTTTAGTTTACATAGGTTCCTTCCAAACTCCATTTAATCAACTGCATACAATAAAGAAATTCATATGTTCCTCCAATATTATATGATGATATATATTTTTTTCAATGTATTATGTTACATGTATATTATATGAAATACAGAGTATACTGGCTGCAATATGTTTATTTTGCAATGCGTTGAATATTGATTCAATATGATTGTTTTTGTACAAAATAAATTCAAGGAATATCGATTCGTGATGTATCATGTTGATGTTTTCGTCCATTGTGATCGAGGTGCAATTCAACCTGAAGTACTTGTGGCTTTACATATAGTTTCATAAATTTATACTTCACCCAATAAGACTTTTGAAATTGAGTGTTTAGGCCTTCATTGTATTTCTTGTAAAGTACATGACTTGTATACTGTGTGCTATGTGTGCGCACGTGTGTGTGTGTGTGTGTGTGTGTGTGTGTGTGTGTGTGTGTGTGTGTGTGTGTGTGTGTGTGTGTGTGTGTGTGTGTGTGTGTGTGTGTGTGTGTGTGTGTGTGTGTGTGTGTGTGTGTGTGTGTGTGTGTGTGTGTGTGT
>JZLH01S0628997.1:30785-42050 GCA_001188425.1 Eucidaris tribuloides | reverse complement strand
ACTGTAACGGTTGTTGTGACACGACTTACGGTGAGACGTGAGCTAAATGCGTTGGTATCGCAGGCGCAGATCCGAGCCCAATACGCCCGGTAAGAAAAGGATGATATGCTTCCTTTGTGAACCCCGTCTGCCTCGACACTTAAGTTGTTTATTAAGATAACATTCCTTCTCATGTACATGGTAAAGGCGATCCGTGTTTGAATTTTGTTATTGAATAATACTCAACGATGAACGTAAGATGGGAAGTGCACGTGTTTGGAATACATGACAAACAGACACTTATCACGAGAAAAAAAGAAAGAAAGAAATAAACTTACACGTTGATCTGAGTCTGGTAGGTCAATTTTCTGAAAAAGGTGTTATTGATTTAGAAAATAAAGGAATGGTTAATTGATTAATTGACCGATTGATTGATTGATTGATTGAATGATTGATTGATTAATTGATTGATTGATTGATTGATTGATTGATTGATTGATTGATTGATTGATTGGTTGGTTGATTGGTTGATTGATTGATTGATTGATTAATTGGTTGATTGGATGATGGATGGATTGATTGATTTTATTTGATAAATTTATACACATTTGATATCATCCATCATAAAGACATTTTATCTGCTAATATTAAATCCATATTTCCTTACCTGTTTACATTTTGTTGATGTTCAAACTATGTGAGAATATATTGTTAAAATTTTTGTGTGTAAATCCATTAGGAAGAAATTACCATTACAATTATTTCAGCTTCCAACATCCTGACATTTGATGCTGAATTCAAGGAGAAAATGTCATCAGCCACCCATCTTTCTCCCGATTGTTCACTTTTTAACCAAAACCTATAATTCACACCGACATCGGTCAAATGTTGCCAGAATCGCATCCTTAGGGAACGTTAGTGAATAACCTGATATTGCATCAGAGGATCATAATCGGTGGTCCTATGAAAAATCCGAATAGTCCACAATCTTTTCCAGTGCCAGAACTCGCACAAACAGATTGAAGTACATACTGACACCTTTTAGTGTTAAAATAACACCACAAGGGAATTATTTCTGTGCCGTAATGATTGGTCCCATACGCCACAATGCACAAAGTAAGGTGCTAAAAGTAACCGTCAGCGTGTTGTCTGATAGACTGGTATAGATACGAAAAGTGGGGTTGAATTTCCCACAGTGTGGATTTTATGTTAATACTTTACGTTATTTTAACCAGGCGCGGTTCTACGGGGGGCTTTGGGGGCTTGAGCCCCCCCCCCCAAAAAAAAAAATCGGACAAAAAATGTTTTACAATGAAAATATTAATAAATAAGCAAAGGTCACATCACACCAATAACAGATTCTGAATGTCTTCGTTTTTTTATATTAATTAATGAAAAATCTCATCAGAAAGATCAGAGTCTGCTCTTTCTGATGAGGTATAACTCAGATAACCTTAACACCGTATTAACCCTTTGGATGCTATAAAGTAAAATATAGCCGAAAATCGCCCGGGGTATCCGGATAAAATCTCGGGGTCCCCCCCCCCGAGATTTTTCATTAATTAATGTAAAAAACCGAAAGACATTCAGAATCTGTTATTTGTGTTATGTGACATTTGGGCATAAAGCTTTCAAATGAAAAAGAAATCCCCCAAACCAAACTTGGGCTTTAAGTGCTTTAAAAGAGTAAAAATCATTGAAAGACCATTCCAGTTTTTCCCATAGACTGCTGAGTTGCAGATTTTTATATCGGCCGAGAATATTTCATGTGGCAATTTTATCTGTACGTATTTCACCAGTAACAGCATAACTCAGCATAACTGTCTAAACTTTTGTGTTCTAGGGTGTTTATTTGTCTATTCAAACACTGTCAGATTATGTCAGATAGCAAAGTTTGACAATTTTTTTAAACGGGTCTTTCACAATGTTATAGTGTCTTTAAGGGCAAAACAAGTGTTCGTGTGCTTATGCCTTTGTTCCCGATCTCCCCATTGACCTTTGAAGAAATGGTAGAACTTCATGATGTTGCATTTAACCTCCTCAGTACTGTTGCAACGAAACTGATATGGGTGTGATTTTAATAATAACGAAGCATAAGATCTACAGCCTAACATCATCAGCCTACATTCATTTATCATCCAGGTTGACGTTACCAGTTGATGGATGACCCTTCTGAACTAAACGTCCTGATCATTGGATGGAGGAATTCTTTGAAGTTTTCACATTTTGGCAGTACTCTTAAAAACCACAATCATATTTTCGATACGCTTATTGTCTCGAACCAACATTTCAGCCTAGTTCTGTTAACAACGTTATTTATATCCCAATGTTTTCATCATACATATTGCTTTGGGGGCAGACATTGAAGAAATTATTAACTTTTGACAGGCAATATTCGACTAATATGATTTTTAAACAGTTTAATCGAGATATAAGAAATGGCATTTGTGTTTTGCTGTTATTTTCTCAAGAACATTCAAACAACGAATACTGGTGCTACAATATACCAATGTTCCTAACCGCAGTTCCCTACGCCCGTTTTGTTCTGTGTAAAAGTAGTTTTGAAAGATAAACCCTCCAAATGATAAATTCAATCAAGTAATAACTATACGGTATTAAGAAACACTTTGGTGACAGACTAATTTGTACCCAGTCCTTCAAATATCAAAATACTCGAAATTTTATATTTCTTCACCTTTTCTCCTATTCTGTACGTCACAAAGGCCACGATGAAATAGGCTCGATGTTTTATATTATAGACTTAACTGCATACTATTGACGATATATGAATGTCTTCCCTATGGTATGGCGGTTACACTCCTAGAGCGCATTGGGAATGAAATAAATCTGCCCGCAAGCGGAGCAAAAATCGCCGCCCGGGCGACGGCGAGAATTGGGAAGATATGAGAACTGAACAAATATCACAATTCGGTGAGTGAAACGGAAGAAGAAGAAGTATTGTGCTGATAAAATCTGATGTCTCAGTGATGCCCTGCACCGTATTGAAGTGATATATGAACCACTGGACAACAACGTCCAATTATTAACTTCTCGTAAATTGTCTGATCAACACGGTAGAGTGGGAAATAGTTGGCACTATGAACATTTCAGCCGAGAATACTAAAATCGGTGCAATATGAAGAAAAAAAATATTCATTCTGAGCATTATACTGCATGAATGGCAGTTAAGTTATTCCAAAAACAATCGTTTGATTATCCAGAACATGCGCACAGAAACAAAATCATGTCATGTATATATAATGTATACATGCTATCTTATTACAGACATATTTCACTCCAAAGTGTACTCACAGCGCTGGTATACAATGTATTATCCGTTGTTTACAAGGATAAACCACACACGCACGCACGCTACACACACACAACACACACAGCACTAGGCCACACACACACACCACACACACACCACTAACACACCACACCATATAGGCGAGAACTGTTTCTGTAGAGGATCGCCCAATATATATATTGCATGGTATATATGTATATACCATATACATGTATAAACATATACATACATGCTATATAAATATCCAGTGTTGTAAGTCACAAGGCCCATACCGCTCAAGGACCAAGGCCAAGGCCCAGCCGCCAAGGCTTCAATATCCAAGGCCAAGGCCCAGGCCAAGGCATGGGTCCCAAGCCAAGGTCAAGGCATGAAAACTCAACGGCCATAGGCCATTAATAATAGAAAATGAAGGAGATCACGCATGCCGTAAAGTGCATTTACATAGACTTGGGCATTCTAATGTTATTCTGAAGTCAATTAGTATCTGCTACCTGTAAAACAGGCATTATATTGAGTACCCTAATCGCATTTGCAATAGAGCAAATAATGCATTAAAATGACCTTCCCACAAGATTATGACTTTTTAAAAACAAGTTATAACTATACACTATTCAAGCCTGAAGTGTCACCTACACTGATACCAAATGTACATTTGTACATGAATTATTTCATTTGTTTGATTTCTAGTGCCGTGTCTGAACTAAATTTATAATTTTTAAAGTTTTTTTTCCTGTTCCACTTCGGTACCGCTAATCAGAGCAAGAAGCAGATGCTCATCGTGCCAATCAGATGCATAAAGTTGACGGCTGAAAATAATTATAGATAAAAACGTTTGACATGGAGAACGCCATGATACCATAAACTTCAAATGCTCAAGTCTTTAGGCTTTAAAAGTTTCTCCCTTAATTCTGAAACCGAGTAAATAATGATGACCTGCACTGTACACAAGGTGAAACAACAACTAACTCTATCCACACCTGAGATTAAACTTTATGAAAGATATAGGCCTTATGATATTTTTAAAAAAGCATGTGAAATCGACAATCACTGGTCTTTGCTGAATACCCTCATATGCCCCCTCTCAGTCTCCAAGAATATAGAAAGAAAGAAAAAGATTAGCTGTGACAAGAAGAAATACAACTGGCACTCGGCAGCGTAACACATTCAGTAATTTCTATAATACACACTTACCCCAGCACCCCAACAGGGCTCTGTAACCATACTGAAATAATTTCAATTAATTAAATTTCCATTTCAGGATTCAAAAAAAGAAAAAAAAAAAGGAATTCTTTACCACTGCATAAAAAGTTATCATGCCAAACAAATCCAAAAAATGTTTAATTTGTGTGATAAAAATGATACCCTTATGGCGATCTGCCCCTAAATATTCTTTGTAACCCTATTTGTACGCACAGTAAGACCTGCGAGTATACTATTCCCTCATATTTATTATTATTGTTGTTGTTTTTGCTTGAGAAATTTAATTTTGTAATTAATCATCAATCGTCTAAATAGTTACCCCAAATTGGTAATACACCCATACAGGAAGTTTTCAATCTGTTATGACTGCATACAACAATGTAGATTTACTGACAAATAAAAACTACAAATATTTACAATATAATTTTGGTAAAAGTAACAAAAATTTCCAAATGCCTGAAATGCCTTGAATTTTTTCAGAAATCTTTCAAGGCACAAGGTATTGAAGTCAAGGCCAAAGGCTCATGCTCAAGACCAAAGGCATTGAAGTCCAAGCGCCCAAGGCCATTGGCGAAAAATAGGCCTTAGGCGTCTTAAGGCAAGGCCCCAGCCATCAAGGCACTACAACACTGATATAATATATACAGTCCTGTCACAGACACGCACATATACTTGTATGTACGTGTGTATACGTACATATTACATACACACATACGGTATACATAAACAGACGTTTGTGTTATCTCGTTCGATTAATGCAACATTCAATACTGATTAAATGAGAATCAGATGTATATTTTACAATGTTTACAACTATTGATGAAACACAAGCTCTTTATAATCTCAGGGGAAATTCATTCGGATGAAAGGAGATTGACCCCCGTACTATCATCATTCGTACAGAGCGTGCCGAAAAATAGATCTGTCTCAATTAATGCAAACGTGGAACGCCACACGATTACCTAGACATGAATCCATCTCAGTCTGCTCGTCCTCCCTGGTGCTCAAGACCTTTTTTGAGGAGGCAAGATATCAGAGATGATATATACACGGCTCTAAAGCAATGCCAGAGAAAGTCAAAACAAACACTTTCATAATATTCGAATTTTTCCTGATAAAGATCATGTGTCTCGTAATGCCGCAAATATTTCATATTGAAAGCATGTTAAGAACTTCATTTGGGCTAACATTAATTTGTTGGATTCGTAGTTGCCTATAGATACGTTGAATAGTTTTTAGCGTCATGTACTGTGTCGATCGTGCACTATTAAAAGTCATAACATACTTGTGTGTAGCTATCGTATCTTAACTCAAATGGCTGGAATGGAAAACATAGTGAAGGAGCTACAGCATAATAACTACTGAAGAAAAACACGTTAACGTAGCAAAAACTATTATTTAAGTGTCATTGCATAGTTTTTAACGACCATTTTTGTCGACAAAAATATAACATTTTGATGAACTTAAGTAAGCACAAGCATCGGACCTGATGTTTACTCTTTTTTGCCTTCCTTTCTAATTAAATGTTCAACAATGCTCCCAGTTCACGAAATAATATGAGATACATAATTATTCATGGGGTTAGTGATTACCGTTTCTAACAAAGTCTAAAACTGAATCCTTGAAAAAAAATACTTCAAAACAATAAGTTCATTAAAAGGCGTGAAAAATCTGCCCAGTTACCAGTTTTGCCATGTCCACCCCCCCCCCCCCAAAAAAAAAACACCATTCTATTGACTGTTGTGTTACAATTCGAGTTGGCTTGATTCACAGTTCACGTGTGATGTTTATCGACAATGGCAGCACGACATTCTAAAGTTGTTCTAAAGGGGTTGGAGTGTTTGCGTATCAATTGTATCAGTATCTATTAGGCAGCTCAGATATCAAAGTTTGACGATTTCCTTAAATTGAACCTCCACAATGATAAATAATTTCTCCAACCTTAGTCTTTGCTGCAGGCTACTAAAGTAAGGCTGGGATTTATGAAGTTTAGAGTTGTCCAAGGACACGGAATGTTTGCATTCTGTTACGATGTATATGCGCTACCCCCTCAGACAATTGTAAAAGGTATACGAAAACAATAATACCACCCCCTTAGCCCTTTCACTTCAATAATCCCAAATGGTCACGCGTTACTTATTGATTTCGAAATAACCCCCTTTTTTTCAATATAACGTTCGTTCTTTATCAGTTTCGCATTTTGATGACTGGTAATTATGACAGTGTCCAGCTATAAATTGGATTTTCACAATCAAATCTCTTTCACTCAGTTCAAGGTGCTATAACTCGGCGATAATAAAATCGAAAAAGCCAATTTGGGCAAACGATATGAGATACTCGGTGATAAAACAAAGCTAGTGCTCTTCTATGGTCCTCTCACTTCGCCTGACCAATAGGCTTATGATTTGTGATTTGGTTTAGCTATGTATCCCCCTCTCTTATATGCTGGAGTTTATTATACATTTAATTTCAAATAGTATTTTGGTAAAATACCAAACTAAATAACGGAGTAATATAATTTCAAGTACTTCTACTAAAATTAAAATTTTGCCAGGGTGTTTTAAATAAAATCGAACTGAACTCCTTATCGTTAGTAGCAACGTTTGTCTCCTCGAGCAGGTCGCTTCAGAAAGTTGGAAATTCGGAGTCTCCAGACTGTTTTAGACAATATTTCATATAAACACAATACACTATCATATTTTGGGGGGAAAATTATGGACTTTTAGTTATAGTCTTTAATTTTCAGAAATGATATCCCATATTTAGAGTGTGAATACGGGAAAAGCTTTTAAAAAGTCTCTTAAGCAAAGGTGAAGAGGCCTTTCTCCTGCAGTGGAGCGAAATAGGCTGAAGGCAAGGCAAGGCAAGCAAAGGTTTTGCTGTAAATAAAAAAGGTGCGAACTATTTTGTTGTTGATGTGAATGAAACAATCATAATGCCTGTGAACGTGATTTTGTTTTGTTCTAAATATATATAAGGAATTAAACTAAGGGATGGGTTAAAGTGTGTGTTTAAATAATTCAACCCGATTTGACGCGGAAAACGCCTTAGAGGAAGCTTTTGAAAAGTCCGATTTAAATCTGGATATGTCATAAGCACCAAGAGCTTTTAACATGCACGCACCAGTGGATAGCTTCCCTTCAATATTAATAGAATGATGACGCATTATGATATCAGATATATGGTTTTTCTTGTGTTTTCTTTGTAGATACATTTTCACCCACTGGTCATTTTATACTATTGAAATGACAAGTCCGTCACCAATAACTCACCGTGCCCCCATTTTTGCTTAACGCTCTATGTGTATTCGTAATATATAGATAATACAAATGCATTGTTACACTAGATAATACAAACCACGACGCCCAATACTGACATAAATACTATTGCAAGAGGCTTTGTAAAATCTATCAGAACACCGTCTTAATCCAAATATTCCTCCTTCCCACTTACGCTCACGCGAAGGAGTGTATCTGTGTGTGTGTGTTTGTTTCTTTTGTGTGTGTGTGTGTGTGTGTGTGTGTGTGTGTGTGTGTGTGTGTGTGTGTGTGTGTGTGTGTGTGTGTGTGTGTGTGTGTGTGTGTGTGTGTGTGTGTGTGTGTGTGTGTGTGTGTGTGTGTGTGTGTGTGTGTGTGTGTGTGTGTGTGTGTGTGTGTGTGTGTGTGTGTGTGTGTAAATGTGTATGAGACAATTACAACCATTTCAACAGCGAATAAGTAGAAAGGAAATTCAGGAGGGCAGAGCACATTTATTAAATTGACGTGTTTGTAAGTGATTGTCATTTCTATAATACAGCAATGAGAAAACTTTCATCAGAAGGTTTCGTTTATATACAACAATATAGGGCGGGAACACACTTGGCCTGGAGCACATCGCCGCCCAAAATGGTGTCACCTAAAATACCTTAGGAGGAATTACCGAGACCTAAATACGACGTAAAAGCCTCGCTCCGCTATCAGTTTCTTCATGTTTAAAATACTTCTTCCTTATTACGGAGATGTACGTGACCTTCTTATTCACATCCGCAGATCAGCATACCCAGCAGTTATGATTACAGTTGGACAGAAAATACGCTGCCGATCATATTTGAATATGGAATATTTGGCGAGGCCATATTAGATACAGTTCGCGCGTCCCTATACACGATACAAGTTACATAGCTGTGGGCGTCTTTCCTCCCTAAGTGGTCCATGATTTTTGCATGGTATCCAAGTCGCGAAACTGAAGCCCATGAGCAAAATACAGACAGATATTGCCTCGTACTATTGCATGGCTCAGAGGTGTACACTACTTGCAACCATTAAAGAAATGATACGGAAAGAGTTTTATCTATGAACTCCTCCCGACCGGTGTCTTAAAATAGTAATAGGTTTTGAGGAAATGAAGAAATACTTGCAGTGACAGGAATTCAACCTTTAAGTTCTGTTTCTTTACATTTTTGTTGGATCATATCACATATTTGATTGTGACGACAGGCAAAAAGTTAGATCGAAATTTCCCTTCTACTTTCTATTTGCCTTCAAAATTCAACATTCTCGGTATTTAACCAATACGACACAATCAATACAATACTATACAAAATAAATCATACGAGAAATCGCTTATTCTCAAAGAAACCTGAACTGAATTCAACATGGCATGTCATTTTGTTCTGTAACATAAGCAGTGTATTGAAACATTGATTGCAAGTACTCATGTACTACATTCGCAAATATTATTCACTTCTAATCATTAATTATTCACAACGGAAGTATTGGCACAATGTTGTTTATATAGCGAGTGGGGACGAGAAAATTTCAATAAATTTACAATGGTTCAATTCATATGATTTCGAATAACATCTTGTGATTATGGGTTGATTTATTTTCACCAACGATTCAACACTAACAATCTATTTAAAAGGAAAATGTAGCCGGCAACTAAAAGGAAGAAATTTAGAAAGATTTTGGGGTGACTCAGTTCTTACCAACCAATCAGATCGCACGACCCGTGCACTGGCCTTGGGCTGACCTGACGTTACCGATGCATGCCGCCCGACGCATGTTAATTGCGCCGTATCAATTTATGCACTTTTTGAATCAATAAGCTCCTCCCCCTTTAGCTGTTTCGGCGATCTTCTTCTATGGCGAAATTTCGCGCAGACGTAAAATTAACAGAAATTTACAAATTGATACGGCCTTGCTGAGTGTACAGTTCACATACTACTCCTTATTTAGGCTTTCACTATGTACCATAATTCTCACGATACTCACAATGCCATCTTTACTTAACTTATTCCTGTTAGTTGCCGGCTGCATCTTCCTTTAAATGTAGGTAATAGTTCATCGAACGACATTCTCAGAAAATCATTTCGAAGGCAAATATTAGGTAGATATCCTATTCCTGTCAGTTAATAAAAATGCATGAATAAAAAAAGGGATTAAGGTAATCCGGGATGTATCGAATTGCTTGCAGAGAGCCTTGAGGGCCTCGTATTACGAGCATTTCCTCCTAATGAAAAAATATAGCTCTCGGGGTGCCAAACTCTGTGTACGTAATAGCTTATAAACACTCAAACCCTTTTCTCGATTAGAAATTCATAAACTCTTAATTCCACATCTTAAAGCCCAAGTAGAGTTTTGGTCGATATGAAGATTTTCTTCAATCTTTCACAAAGTATGTTATTGTCATGTCAGACATCAGAAAACAACACCAAGCCTTTTGAAAATAGTTTATAATAACATGTTCATTTTGTAATTAATCGAGCAGAAGAAGATATCTCTATATACTTCCTATGACATAAAAGTTGAGGGCTCCTGACTTCTATACTTTTAAACCAAATTCTCAAAAATAAAAGAGTTTCAGGGTATTTATATAGATGACAGGACTACTTTAAAACAAACACAACAAAAGTACTGTACACTGCCTTTAAGATATCTGAAGAATTTCTGCAAAGGTCGTAAAACAACAGTTATCTTTCCATGACCACACAACAACAAAAGTAACTACCCCCTTTTTCAAACTACCATAATTTTTTAACGAAATAAGTTTTAGCAAAATAATTTGCAGGCACATTTGTTCACTCACTGGCTAATCTCTGTGTGAAAATAAAATTAATCCGTCAAGCCATGCATGAGTGACCATGCATTAAAGGCAAAAATGCCACTTTTCAAAAGTCACAGGACTCATCTCTTATGCCAAAATAATGGTAAATAATGGTATTGTTTGCTTAATTTATAAAGTGTGTTCACTGAACCATGACATGGTTACAACTTGTTATGTTCGTACAACATGTAAAGATACGTTTTGCTGAAAAATATCGGATTTCATTTTTTTTCAATTAACTTAATGGATTTTACAATTTCAAAATTGAAGAAGGATGGAAATTTTTAAATTGAGCTCACTGAAGCGTAAAATATGCAAAAAAAATCAAAAGAGGTGTAAGGTGGTCAAACGATAGATGATTAACATAAATAGCGCTTAATCATTCAACAGAAACAGCATTTGTCAAAATTCTGCATCAACAATCCCTCAAAATGACTCTTGTGACCTTTGAAAAGTGACATTTTTGCCTTAAAGGTAAATGACATGATTGGGGGTAGTCCTCAACTTGGGCTGAAACTACTCTAGAATCAAGTAAACTATGCCAGGATTATCCTGTGAAAATCTTGTAGTCAAACGTTGACTCATTCTAAAATAACTTATGTCAATACCCCTTGTGGTATTGTGTGGCTCCCTATATGGGGCTTATTTTTATCGTACCCGGGAAAAAATAAAATACTAGTATGTTCATGCTT
>JZLH01S0628997.1:0-14179 GCA_001188425.1 Eucidaris tribuloides | reverse complement strand
CATGTAGAAGCTTTAGGTATACAAATGAAATATGATTCCTTCATTTCGCCTAAAGTTCACGAAAAGGGCGGCTATGTTGAGTGATTTGCTTCTAAGAACGTGGATTACTTATCCCACCTGCCATATTTTGTTATACATTCTATTTAAATTGTTGCACCGTATTAGGTCACATGTATTAATATCGTTGTTTTCATACAATTATTTTCAATAAGTGACGGGCTTATTCTCAGTTGGTAAAGGACCATTTTGCGTGTTTATGCAAATGCATTCATTTTACAGTATGCATATTGAAGGTGAAATATCACAATCAAATACATACTTAAATAATCAACTTACCAAATTATTAGGCGTCCAATACATTTAGTCTGAAAATGACACGCAAGTTCCATGCACTGTATACACTGCATAATGATGTACTGATCCCAAACAATGTATGTCTTATCTGTTCTATAGCCCTCGATATGAAACAAGGGTAAAAATACTGAAGTTAATTACCCTTTTTTTAATACAACGTTTGAAGATGCATTACGTCACCCCTACCAAGATTTCCCTTTACATACCCACAATTTTGCAACGCAATCGTACAAAATCAAAATGCAGAAACGTCTCATTTTAAACAAGAATCATTGAATGCTTCAGTTCATACTACCCCATTCCAAAACAGCAACATTAATATGGATCCCTTCAAATCAAAGTGCAGAAAAGTCTGATTTTGAACATACTGAACGCTTTAGTGCATAATACGTCTTTCCAAAACAAAAACATAATTAATATAGATCACTTTACATAAGTCAACGAGCAGAAACAATCTGATTTTGAACATACTGAATGCTTTAGTACGTGGTACGTCCTTTCCAAAACAGAAACATAAACACGGATCCCCTTCATGATTAAATAAAGACTTCCTATAATAAATGTATAAATTGGGGAGATTGATGGATGATCGTTGGTGCAATTCGTCAAATTTCAAGAGCGCGCTTTCTCGGTATCGTCTCAATAAATCATTTCAGGGGACATTCCGAGGTTTTTGAGGGTATAGGGAACACTTTGAACAGCACAAGGTCTTGTTCGCGTCTCAGAGGAATGACTGTAAAACCAGGCCAGCTGACGATTCTTCCTAAAAGATTTACGAGTGATAATGTAGTCTCAAGTTAAGGGTATATTTTACGGGAAAGGAGTTGACTTAATTGCTTGTTTGTGATGACTGACCGATTTATGTTTCCCATGGCGCGTGCCTGAAGTCAATGACTGTCGGCAAAACGCCATCCATTCAGTTCGAAAATGCGAAAGACTTGACCGCGCAATAAATCAACATTGCGTTACAGCAGGCAAAAGCGTCATCCAAATAATTGATATTTCGGCTTATATAATCATATTTTGACCTGCTTAATTAGGTCTGTTGCAAAAGTTATTAATTTTCTAAATTATTTAATTCATAATCGTATCTTTATGAACACCCATTTATCTTTGGGATATCTTTTGCTCTATGATATTGTTTTTGTAACCCACGAGGCTGAAGAAATAAAGTGAGAATAATCCGTCTGCTGATATGCGTACCCCATTAAGATACCCTGCCTAAAAGCACACACGCACGCAAACACACACGCACTGTACGCTTATGGTTATGATTACAACCAACGTGTACTTAAGACATTACGCAAGAGAATAGAGACAAATAACAAAGTTCTTAATTTAACACTTTGCAAATTACACACGCTTCTCATGTTTACATTCAAAAATATGTTTGTGATTCGACAAAACAAACATTTTGGTTATCACGTTAAACCAGCCTGATAGGCATACTGATTATATTGATCTGTCCTATGTGTGTGTCTTTGTTGGTAGGTATAGACACGTACATGTATACATGTTTGTGTTCCTTTAATAATAACTTTTACATCTTTATGTAAAACTGAAGTCATGGCAAACATTGAGTCTGTCTTATTGCAAATAATTACACATTGGATCGCAATATGAACCCCTTTGGTCATGATTCTGCCGTATATCCCTCTGAGACCAACGACTTATTAACAGTTTTGGAATGTTGATCAAAGCCAATCTAAATTTAGCTTCGAATCTCCACGGTGCATAAATGCCCAATGCATGGCATGGAAAAAAATTACACCACACGAACTGGCGATATGAAGTTGAATTCGTGGGCGAAAACAAAGCATACAGAATCATGGCCAAGGACCGCTTGGTGGGTTCAGTGCGTCTCGGACGTGACTGTTAATGCGTTTGTACCGTCTTCAACCGCAGCTTTAAATTCCAAGGTGAAAAGAAAGGAGCAAATATTCCGCCTTACTTTTCCGAATGTCGACCCTCTATGAAGACAGCTATTTATTTGGTATTAGATGGCGACGCGCGATCAATATTTGAACCATTGCTCGTCGTACCGTACGACAAATACAGGTGCTGGTGAGTACGAGACCGCCACGACCGTCATCTAGAGTAGATAAAGAGTTCGTCGTCGTTAAACGGATGAACCTACTTCTGTTTCGTGTGGTCTGCTTCGAAGAAGTCATCTGACAATAGAAAAGGGTGTCTTACAATAATAGAGCATTCTGTTATCAACAAAATTGCATAATTATAAACATTTTACCTAATGCTAATAGATCTATATTGAAACGTCGACGCTTAAAATCTGGCCTACCCATTTCTTTTGTGGCCGCAAAAAGGGCGCCATTTCATAGTGTGAGACAGACGAAAGAGTGAAAACAAACATCGCAACGAGGTTTAAAAAGGGCGTGGAGCAAAAGTATTGAAGGCCGTTCCACACGATAAAAACATAATCACAGCTTTATTTGAAATCATCCTTTTTAACAGGAGTATAGACTATCTTACCCCATGCATTCCTATTGGCCTTGGAGGAGAAACGAGAAAGAATATTCATTTATGTCTTTTCAATCAATTTTCTTATTTTCCAATCATAAACGTAATTAGGACATCAATTTAGAAAGACCCCTTCAACGTAAAATGTATGCGTTATAGTGTATGTTGCAATACTTTTGAGTAGGGAGGGTAATAAGAGATTCATGTTATCAGCTATGCAATGCATTTTGATGATAGTTTGGTATTGAAGTTTAGGTGGAGTTGTTGGTTTCAACGCTTCTTTTTTTCATGCGTTCTCTCACGAAATTTTTAGAGTGAAATATTCAAAACCAATTACTGTCATAAGTACTGTAATAAATTAGTAAATTTGTGAAAATTGAGCAATATTTTGGTTATTTTAGGCAATCATTTAAGAGTGTTAAATGAGCTATTTGATGGAGGGAAAAACAATCAAAGTATGAACGCGGTGTAGAATTTGCATCTATATCAACTATATGAATTGAAATAAACGATTGGACCAAATGATAAAACTGATTATTACGGGGTTGAAAATAGCCTAGCCATCAACTCCAATGTTGTATTATGATTAACTGGTATGCTTTAACATAGGGTATGCTTTTCAAAACATTTCAACGCAATTCTGTGATTAAATTTCGCATTTTTAACGGACAACATTATAATTTTTTCAACTATGGTGCCGGGAGGGTCAATGATATCACTTTTTGGAATGCAAACATTTACAAAGGATGGACTCGAGAAAACTCAAGCAACATGTTTGTTTTAAGAATATTTTTTGAGAAAAACAAAATAACAAACAAACGAGCCTTTTGAGGTAAAAAACAAAAACATGTAGTTTGCAATCTACTTTCATATAATGAGTAGGGTTAATAATGAGTTTTGTATAAGAGGTTGTTTAACATTATTATCTTGTTTACACAAAGATTAGCTTTTAGACTTCGTCAGCTTATATGAAATTCGGAGTCAAGCCACTTATCTCCAAGAGTAGGAAACGTGCTGACACACCGGATCATGTTCTCCTTAAATGTCGGCCAACCGAATTGAAAGCAAATTATTGCCAGTGACAGGGCTAACAAACCCGAAGGAGTGGTTCTCTTGTTTCAATGTTAACACTCTTTCTGTTTACCACCATGCCAAGAGGAACATTAATGAGAAAAAAAAAGCCACCGAGTGGGGTTAATCGCATCTGAGGGTAGAAACGTTAGACCCGTGCTCGAAAGTTTTCGAGTGGAGGAATGTTTTGCTTCGTCCCATTTTCAGTATCCCGGTGTTCGCTATTTTTGTGAGAGGATGGCTTGTCTGTAAGCGGTGGCGATAATGTACTTAACTCGTAGGAGACTAAGAACGGGACATCTTAGGCTGGGGTCTATGGAAAATGTTCTAACGAAATCAAATCGTCTCCAACGGGTTAATTATGCCAGCGGTTGTGACTGGGAATTAGGGCGTGTATTCTATTTGGTTTTTTAAAGTAAAAAGAAAAATCAAGGTTTGTAAACACTTCCTGTAAAATTAATACCGCCGGGGGTGACGTTTTTGGCTATCAAGGCGAAATTACGCCTTTTTATTCAATCAATTAGGTTAATTTAACGAATCGAGATCAACTCGTCGGTGAGAGGCGTGCATGCGTGGGCCATCGTGTGTCGACATGGTATACTGGAAAGTGAAGTCGATTTGGCAAGATGAGTTGTAGTAGTTTTACACTTCACGGTTAACCATATGTTACAGACAAATCCTCCCAGGTGGGAGATCCACTCCTGCTAGTGTATAGTTGGTATATATTTAGACTCATTTGGTTCTTGAGGCATTTTCAAGTGTTCCCAATCATGTCACTAACCTTTAATTGTTCACTGAATATTATTATGGTAAATAAGTCAAATAAGTATTGTTATTAATGTATATATTCCATCACTTGTAAATTATTTTGAAAAAAAAATGAATATCGTTCTTTTGCATACCTGGAAAATTTGATTTTTGTTGCTCTGTATATTGTGAAAAAAAAAGGTAACAATAAACTGAAATGAACATAATTATTTTGTGTTTGTTGTGTACTGTAGTGATAGCATAGACACTCATGCTTATAATAATCTCCCTTACTGTATTTGACATTTGCATGTGTAATATTTCCGGATTTTCTGTTGATATTTTCGAATAAAAAAATAATTGCTATAAATTTCGTTTTTCTGATAAATTAGAATTTAAATCTGCATTTATACAAATCCAGATGAACTAAAAATCTAACTGATGTATTTGAAATGGAAAATATTGATAACGATTACAAGTTTTATAGTTTTTAAAAATATAGCTATTCGTGCATTCTCTTTGTGTCAATGTACTCTGTTGCTAATGTAATATTAGCCTAGTTTATATATGTATGTATGTTTGTATGTCGAAAGTATTATATATCTCTGTATGCCCTCCCTACTCAAAAGTATTGCAACACTATAACGCATGCATTTTGAGTTGAAAGGGTCTTTCTATAATGATGTCCTAATAAAGTTTACTATTGGAAAATAACTAATTATTTGAAAAGAAATCAATGAATATTCTTTCTCCTTTCTTCTCCAAAGCGGAGAGATTATGAAATGCGGGCGCACCCACGACAGAGGGGCTGGAACATAAAATTTAATATTGTTTCGCCTCCCTATAGGGGTGGGGTGTTAATTCACATGAGCATCGTAATTCGGTTTCATATTTCCAGTGAAACGGTTTTGATGGTTTGGAAAGACTTCCAACAAACAAAAAAATGCCAACATGTTACTCTGACGTGGTCTCAGAAAGACCACATCGGGCGGAGAAGAAAGCGCCTCTTATCTTCACAAGACGGTGGTAAGGCGGATACGCCTCATATTTTAGACAAGACCTCTTCAAGTAATAATTTCTTATTTTTTCTCCATTCTAAAGGCGGTTTACTCTTGCAAACATCCTAAACTTTCTTGTCAAGCGACTTTTTAGTACATTGGATACAATGATGTGGAGAGAAGGCCATCATCTTTAATCAGCTGCTTTTTCCTCCTTACCACTGTCTTATGAAGATAGGAGACGCTTTCTTCTTCACGGCGTGTGGTCTTCTTTCTGAGGCCGCTTCAGAGGAATATATTGACATTTTTTGTTCGTTGGAAGTCTTTCCAAACCATCAAAACCGTTTCACAGGAAATATGAAACCGAATTACGATGCTAGTGTAAATTAGCACCCCACCTCTATAGGGAGGCGAAAAAATGTAAATTTTTATGTTCTAGCCCCTCTGTCGTGGGTGCGCCTGCATTTGATAATCTCTCCGCCTTGGAGAAGAAAGGAGAAATAACATTCATTGATTTCTTTTCAAATAATTTTTTATTTTCTAATAATAAACTTCATTAGGACATCATTATAGAAATACCCCTTCAACTCGAAATGCGTGCGTTATAGTGTATGTTGCAATACTTTTGAGTGGGGAGGGTAGGTGCTATGTAGTATTTTGTAATATGTTCCCACTGTATTGTGTGTATTGTATGTCTGTTACAGTCTGCCACTGGTCCGGAAGTGGGACAATGGACCTGGCTTTTATGTATTCTTTTCTTGTGTTTTAATAAAGAAGTGATGAAACGACATATTTATAAACATGACATTTTCATTTTGAGCTATTGTACCATTTAAATATAAGCCTGAACAATTGTGATTATATGACGAAAATGGGTTTTATTCTTTTTATTGAAGATGTTTAGAAAGAGAATTAATTCTATAATCACACTTATTAAACATGAAAATGATGGCCAATTTCCTTACCTTCAGCACAAAATAAAGATCGCTAAACTCAAGTCAGAACCACAGTAACGAAAACTGTCACTGCATATTGTGGTAGTTAAGGTAAATACAACGATAGATTTTGAATGAAAATATTGCATATAGTTTCTGGCAAGCCTGAAACTGACGTATCATGTGTGGGCTAATTCAGCCATTGATCATGTTAAAAACAGTAACATGATAACTGTCTTGGAAGAGTTTGGCCAGTTTGTTTTTCAGTTCTCGGCTTGCAATGTAAACATCCCAAGTGGAGCGTTGGATCTGTTCGCCATGAAACAGATAGTGACGTCGACTTAGTGAGACATTCTGGGTTGTGACCTTTTCGGAAATCCGAGCAGAGGTACATGAAAAGTTTGACGAAAGCCGAGGATGTCCTGTATAATCAAATAGGTAAGGGAATGACATCTTGATTAACATTTTCTACTTCCTTCACATTGAAACGGATTTTGTTGAATTGCTTGTACCCGCCATATCGGGATAAAACGAGAAACCTACAAGAACTATAAAAAAAAATGTGCTGCTCCTATACTCATGGAATGGATTCTTCATCTTAGAGTCGCACGGATTATTCGTTCCTAATGTTTCTTTCACATGGGTACCATGAGGAAAATTATGATGAAAAGTGATTTGATCTTATAAAAGAAAATCGTCTGTCTATCCCCTCTAGACCAGATTACATTTATAAGTGCTTTACTCCTAAATAGGCACACCAAAATCAAAATTAACTTGTCCTGATGTGAAATATTGTCATTTATATTTTCATGTTCAGGCCTGCTGTACGAAGCGCCATTCGTTGTCGTAACTGAATACATGACGAAAATGTACATTATTGCCTCTAGGGCGGCTTATTTAGCTGGCGACATTTTCTGAAAGTCATTGAAATTAATTAATGTGTTTTGAAATCAGTCACTTCAGTTGCAGAGGAGGCGGTATTTTTACACACTGTTTTAATTGTTTTTCGTATACATATAGTAGACGTGTATCATTTTCAAGGAAGAATGGAAAAACAACATATAGGGATTACTGTAAAGGTAACGAAAATGTTTGATTTTCTTTAAGGCAAGATAACATACCGGAAATAAACTCTGTGCCACTTTAAGGGCATGATTGTGTAATTAAATATCTTTACTTTAAACAAAACAAATCCTGATCAAAATTCTTTTATTTTACAAGAAGATAATAGAGACATAACTCTAATATTCTTTGGCAATTCATATCGCGTATACAGTATTATTAGTTTTTACAAAATAGTAACCGAGTCGACTTAGAGAGATACTGATAATTGTAGAAATGCAAAGTTGACAATACCGAGTAAACTAATTTTGGTAACTGAACATTACTTTTTGATAGATATAGTTGTGTCATTCATAAATATCCCGTTCACTTCTTATTTTGAATAGCATTATAAACAGGAAGTTGGTGACAAAATTATATTTCAAAAAAAGTTGTATGCCTCTTTTCTCTGTGCCAGCTGTGGCATACGGGATATCGGCAATTTTAGAGCTAAGATAAATTATTATACACATCATCAGTCTGATAAGAAAAATACAGACAATTTATAGCTGCAAAACAAGTCATGCTCATTACATGTAAGATCCCATAAGGGTTTTGTCCATGCCCCATGTCCTACTGGCTATGTCCATAAAGCATGCATGATAGATTCTTCATACTAGCGGGTCTTTTGCGGTATTAGTTTCCAGCTGACACATGACTGTTTTGAACGTTATTGTCGTGCAATACTACCTCGTGCAACACAAGGTAGACAAATTGTGAATATGACCTTGAAGCTATATGCAAACTTGGCCCTCAAATGTATAATTTCCACTCTTTGCAAATGTGTAGATTGCCTAAACATTCATCTACAGGAACGGAATATCCCTCATAGAATTATTCATCCCTAGTCGGAGGAAAGCGGCGAGAAAATTAAGTCCCTACGCTGGAGCATTAAGTGATGACGTCTGCGTTTCTTAGCACCTTGTGGCCCTGTGGTAAGTTTCACACCAGAGAGTGATATAGCAAGACACGTTTATTCCCATTCCGTATGAGCTAATCTCTCCTTGTGTGTGCCGGAATATTTCGTTGACCTATCGAATTCATGTACGGTTTTTTTTCTAAATCTTGTACCAATGAAGACCGGAATCTTAAAGACATAAAGGAATTCCACTTGTGGAGTTTTAGTTTCTACGCGATAAAATAAATAGAAATTATACATTGATTCCTACCCTATGTCAGGCTGCGACCATAATTTGTTCAATTGTCCAGTTTCTAAAATGCTATATTCATTGTTAAGAATTGTTACTTATATACCACATCGCCATTCAGTGTTAATTACGATACACACTTATAACAAAGTTGATTTTTAAAGGGTTATAAAAATGGGGTTAAGGTGGTTTTGAGGTACTTCATTTCCAAAACGATGAGGTGCATATTTGAAATAGCCAAATGAACAAGGCAATGCACTAGTCGGAGGTTCTCGCTTCTTTATATGTTGTCTTCATCTGTTCTGCATTCTGTTGATTACCGACTGTGAAACTGTATTCACCCATGAAGTTAGGAAATAATAGTTTAATATTGACCCAATAATGCACAGGTTTAAGTTCGTCATGTTATAGTGGCGATACAGCGCATCTCGGGTATTCACAATCATTGCACAACTTGTACTAGGCTTCTCCTCGTGCGACGTGTTACTGTTGTAAAATACTCTCGAGTGGCCCACATCGCCACTATTAAATGCACTTTCACTTGTGCATATTATGCTTACTGTATTTTCCTTCTAACTTCTGGTTGGAATAAATCAAGTTTCACTTGATTTTCTCTTTCATTTTTTGGGGGGAGGGGGTATTTATTTATTTATTTATTTATTTATTTATTTGTTTGTTTGTTTATTTATTTGAATCAACAATTTTGTTTCCGTAAAATTGTCCATTATGTTCTCACGAACTATGATTTTCCCGTATTTTTATCCCATAAACCTGTACGAAGTGGCACATGTCAGTTTTATTTCACGCACAAACTAAAACAAAAGAAAAACCTAAACATACATTTATCCAGTATAAAAGCACGGAAATAATCGCCACACTCAGATGTAAAAATATATAAAACAACATAAATAGCCTATATGAATTTGATTTATGTTATAAGAAATTGTAAAGTTACATAAATTACATTGGTTAGCTGAAACGAAATAAGAGTTGTGTCCAGGGATCGGGTGATTGACATCGATCAGCACTCTTAGAAAGAATGATTGATGGACAAGACTTGTCGGGCCGAGGAACGAGTAAATAGGATTTAGCGGTGACTACGGTCATTTCCCAGGAGGGTTTTACAGAAAATAATCAACTATTACTGAAAGAAAAACATACGAGGAAGGAGCTTGTTAAAAGATGAGGCCAAACTCTCTCACATGCAATGCGAAAAACATTACAGACGGTAAAATGGGTCAGGATTTGATTGTTTTAATATAAGGTACGTTTTCCCTGTTTGTCGTTATTTAATTCGAGCGATCGGTATTTCATCTTTAAATCAGCCTATCCAGATTGCTTCATATCTACGTTAGACAATAGAATTTGTTTATGCACGAAGACATAGGCATACCAAAGAATTTTTTGGGTGTTCAAACACCCCATTTTTGCAATAGTATTCGGTTTCCGGCGGACATGATATGACCTTGAAATTTTTCGAAATTTTGTTGTCAACGCCCCCCCCCCCCCCCGCACACACACACACACACACACACACACACACACACACACACACACACACACACACACACACATACTCACCTTTTTTTTATTATTTTTTTTTATTTTCGCTGAGCTGGCTGGCCGTGAAAATTATTTTCAGTCGGATTTGGCCGTGATTTTTTTCTTGTCGGCTTCCTCCCCTCACCCTTCCCTCCACTTTTTGACTTTTCAATGCGCTGGTTGGCCGTGAACAAGCATGATTTGGCCGCGGATGAACACCCCCCCCCCCCTTGAAAAATCCTGCATACGCCTATGCACGAAGGTATTCAGCTCAAATCAATATTAATAAGATATAAAGAGTGGCACTTATTAACCTGGAAATATGTTACAATGCTCGTTTGAACATGACATCTTCGACTTAGTTACCATGTTCAGGTTCAATATATCGGAACAATCTCTGCCCTTTAAACTTTAATATCCTCATGAACCGAGGCGTCATTCATAGTCGAAATAGGGCTGGGGGGGGCGGAGAAAAAAAAAAGTCCAAATCTTCTGGCTGTGACTTTCACTCAATTGTAACATAAGAATTTGTGCAGAAGCGCATGCAATTGAATAATTTGTGATATAATACATTAATCATATTAATGGTTATAGATGCTTTCAGTGCATTTTAAACATATATTTGAATTGCATTTTTTCTGAATCTAAATTTCGAAATATTGGAAATATCGATATATCTCCCCCCCCTCCCAATTTATTGTGGTCGCGATTCGCCCCCCCCCCTCGGCCCCCAGGGCACCTTCTGCACTAGACTGACGTAACCAGGGGCGTCGATCCATTTTTTTCGGATTGGGGAGGCGCGCCAAATTTCCATATAGAATTTTGCGCGCAAAGCGCGGCGAAAAATTGAAAGTTAATGTTCAAAAGTATTTTTTACATTAAGTTAAATGGTTTTGTTGTGTCTTGCATTACTTTTTAGACGTATCCTTGCATTACGTTGTATGAATATTTCAAGTTATTAAATTTATTGGGGGCAAATTGATTTGTTTGCCTCCCCTCCCCTCAATAATTTCGTTGGGGTGGCGAATGCCCCCCCCCCTTGCCACTCCAGGATCGACGCCCCCTGGACGTACCAGTTATATTCAAAGTCAGTCTTATACAAAAGTTATTTGGTGATTCCAAGACCTAGTGAACTAATCTGATTACCATTGCTGGGAGGTTAAGCTTTGGCGAGGGATTTTCTTCGCATGCTTTCGAGGCATTTTGCAAATGAAGGTTCGTGATATTTCGTAATCGCCTGGTGCTTTAACTCAGGTTGATATGGCAGTTTGATCACCCTTGTCCCTGTTTATTTTCAACACTCTAGGCAGATGCCAGTTTGGGGAATTTCAGATTTATGCAAATGGATAACTTAAAGATGTGCTTTATTTTTTCGTATACAGTACAAGTATATACCACACAACAAAAAAGGTAACTACCCCCTTTTTCAAACTACCATAGCTTTTTTAACAAAATAAGTTTTAGCAAAGTATTTCAGGAAGAGTATTTCTACACGTATTAACTAACATCTGTGTGAAAATGGGATTGATCCGTCAAGCCATGCATGAGTGAGCATGAATTATAGGCAAAATGTCACTTTTCAAAAGTCACAGGAGTCATCTCTTATGCCTAAATAATGGTAAATAATGGCATTTTTTTGCTTTGTTCATAAAACGTGCTCACTCAACCGTAACATGGTTACAACCTCTTATATTCGTACAACATGTAAAGATATATTTTGCTGAAAAATATCGGATTTAAATTTTTTTCAATAAACATTAAGGATTTTACAATTTCAAAATTGAGAAAGATTGATTTTTTTTAATTGAGCCCATTGAAGCGTAACATATGCGAAAAGTGCCAGGGGAGGTGTACGTTGGTCAAACAATAGATGATTAACATAAATAGCGCTAAATTTTTCACCGGAAACAACATTTGTCAAAATCCTGCATCACAAATTCCCCAAAATGACCCTTGTGACTTTTGAAAAGTGACATTTTTGCCTTTAATGTATGCTCATCCATGCATGGCTTGGCAGATCAATCACGTTGTCTGACATAAATTAGTCAATTGGTGTAGAAATACTCCTGCCAAATTATTTTTCTAAAACTTATTTCGTTAAAAAGTTATGGTAGTTTGAAAAAGGGGGTAGTTACTTTTTTTGTGTTTAGATTGATAGGTAGATGCAATCAGCCAATGACGAGGTGTACAGGGCAGGAGACAAACGACAGACAAAAAAAGTTGCAAACATGGTATGTTGGTAACAAAGTGCCACCTTTTCATCATTTCAGACAAAGAGGGTGTTACTCAGATTGAGCCCGATTGTGGTTCTTTGACAACGTTAACCAAGGTTACGCTGTAAAAAATATATAAAATGGTTGGAATACGTAGATTTTCTGGCAACTTACTGCACGGCTTTCCACTACATCTTTATTTCCAGGATGGATCCTATTGAAATTCAGGCTAACCATCACTTTGGAGAGTGAAAAGTCACCAAAAATTTCTCGAAAATAAAGTATCTTTTATATTAACAAACTTTTGACAAACAAGGAATTTATTACTTCTTGTATAATGTACACCGTGAAATTAGTTCCAAGAGTGTCATAGTAGCAATTAGTCGGATACTTTGCGCGAGATATTCACGTAATATGTAGCACTTGTAAAAGTAACATTTTGCTGAAATAGTAATACGCATCCCTGTCTCATTTTGTACGTGTGTATTATTTCACCTCGTGATTATGATTTAAAGACACTATGTAACATTGTGGAAGCCCCATTTAAAAAAAAATCGCACACATAACTTTAGAAAGTTATGATGTCATTATCAAACTGTGTCCAAATAAAAATAGACACTTGGATTATCATCAGGTGGACGAAAATTCTAGAACACAGCAGTTAATGGGGAAAACTAAAATCGTCGCTCAATGATTTTCACTTTCAGATCTTCATTTTTAGTAGCTTAGATTTTTTTTTACGGGAGACATTGTTAAACAATACCTTTAAGAGCTGATGAATAACGTCGCTTCAATCGAGGGGTATCTATGCGTTCAATGTCGAGATTGGTGATGCGACTGCCTGGTTGATTGTCATCTGCATAGTCCCTACTCGCCCCAGGCATAGAGGTGAAGTACCTTCCCGCTGTTTTACGAAACATTCAAAAACATAAGCAGCCCCCTCTTACGCAGTCACGTCTTAAAAAGCCTCGCCATTTCTTTAGAGTGCCCTAAAATGTTTGACCTTAATGTTACTTGCCGCATACTTTATGTCAGCCGGGCACTTCGCTTTTGAATAATGTTTAGCCATGATGAATATGTCTCAAATGGCTGTAATTATGACACTCGTGAGGAAGGTCTGAATTAAATAACTCGTTAAAATTTACGATTGGGGAAATCAGTTACCGTCTGTGACATTAATGGATTATATCCATTGTATCGTTTATTGTCATAAATATTTCAATTAATACTATCTGTAAAATGTATTGTTCACGAACAGCCATATTTTGAGACATAAAAGCATGGTGTATTTGATGTCCTTCATATCAATTCTCCCCAGCCACAGAATTCTCATTTTCGAACGCAAGCAAGGCACCAATCCCAGCGGGTTAGCTTATTGCTTTTTACAAGCCAGCAATAACATAAATTTACATTTCATGCTGTTTTACGGTTTGCACACGGGGCTTCTTCATGTGTTTATGACAAAGGGCAATTTCTGCACGTATACTCTTGGGTGAACACAGCGAGTCATTTGCATGATTGTAAATGGAAAATGATTTAATATGTTGAATGAATTATATCTGGCTATCTATCTATTTATCTATCTATCTATA
>JZLH01S0628986.1:60365-73966 GCA_001188425.1 Eucidaris tribuloides | reverse complement strand
TTCTCGATCTTTTTCCTGTACTTCTCTAGAGATTCTTTCTGGGCCTGACCGATCCTCTTGATTTCCATCAGAATGACGCTGACCCACATTGGATCAATTGTGTCCATCTTGTCGAACATGATCTTGAGGCAGCGCTCAGCTTGTTTCTATGATTCAAAAATAAAATATATACGAATAATTCATTGGTCGACCACCAGTGCGGTCATCTTCAGAGCCATTAATTCACCAATTCTTAGATGAGTACCACGTTGTGATTCTTTGGGCAGATGATCGACGTTTGGAAAACTAATCGTCGTGGAATATTGATCAGCCTTTTACAGTAGCTACTGATGGTCTGAGGTCTCTGGACTTCAGACCACACTTTGGTGGGATAAACCGAGCTCATAAGCTCTCAAGCGTCCTCCTTCCCTCAGTAAGTAAGCAAGGTAGTCAGTCAGTCAGTAAATACCTAGAGAAGTAAGTTCTTCTAATTGTCCAATTCGGAAATTTGGTATATTTAGCCTTCATAATATACAAATAACCAAAAATACAAATATATTAAAGGCATTGTATAACAATGTTTCCAGTTTAAAAAATCTGAGCTGCATGATTCCCCATGCTACCAGTGTATCTGACATGGTCTAAAAATGAAGCCCTGAAAAAATTGCTGTTTAAAACGATCATTAAGTGCTTTAAAAAAGTAAAATCATTGAGAGACCATTCCAGCTTTCCCCCATATACTGCTGTGTTGCAGAATCTCCTATCGGCCGATAGGAAATTGATGTGCCAATTTGTATCTGCACAGCGACAGCATCACTGTCCAAACTTCTGTGTTCTAAGGTGTTTATTTGTCCATTCAAACACTGCCAGATATGTCAGATAGCAAAGTTTGACTATTTTTTAAACGTGTCTTCCACAGTGTTATATAGTGTCTTTAATATGCAATATGCAAATAATTATACAAACACCCAATTGAGAAAAAAATGTGTAAACAAACATATACCATAGACAACAGAGCACATTGGTGGGTTTGGTATAAGTCCAGTCTGACTGTGTTATTCTATTTATATCATACTGATGTTTCATGTTATTTTGAAACCAATAATGTTTCATTTACTGTGTGTATACGTTGTGAAAACTTACAACTTCCTTCTCATATGTTAACCGTTAACATGATTATATCTAAATTGTGTCAATTAGAACATGTGTGATGCAAAACAAATTGAGATATGAGTCGTAACCGATACTTAGCAATGGAAGGTCCACATTATTTAAAAAAAATATAGAAAAACCTTCGGACATTTTTTTTCTAGACCCGCAGTCAGTGTCATGGGAGCTTTTTTGGAAGTAGCTGCCCCCCCCCCCCGTCTTGAAACTGATGAAAATAATGAAACACTAATGAAATTGCTCTGTTGACCACATAACGTATCTGTTGGTTTTTGATGTTTCTGAATCACTGATGTTGAAAATGACTTATTTATTGTCTTCTTGCAATAAGTCATCAGTAATAAATAAACAAAATCGTTTCATCTGAACTAGAAGTACATTTTAAATTCATTTACATATTCGCTATAACTACACTTTATACAGGTGGCCCAGCGAAAGAATGCTATCGAGTAGGCATCGCTAATTCTTCATCATTATCGGCAAACATGTCATAAATTTTTATTCGTTGGTTAGAACTTCTTTTTCAATAAAATGAGACAAGATCCATTGATTTTGAGTAGGCGTTTTGAATTCTAGCGCCATTTTTCGAGGCAATGCAATATCCCAATTTGCCAATATTTTCAACAGCGCGGTCATCTTGAGCGAGATATTTCTGAAGTCTCAAGATTGCCATACGGACAAACCGCGATGACAATGGAACATAGCTCGCATCTTATCCTTATGAAAGCTGAGCGCTTGTCCGGCCTCTTTGTTCGTTCGCGGTTTTGCAAGTCGTATGGCAAGCTGAGACGCCATAATATCTCGGCGTTCCGATGACCGCCGCTGTTGGAAAAATTGGCAAATTTGGGGAAATGATTGCCTCCGAAAATGGCCGTAAATTCAGAATCAACGCTGACTCTACAAATCAATGATCTTGGTATTATGCTTATTGGAAAAGAATGTTTCTAACCAACGAAATAAAATATATGACATTTTGCCGATAATGATGAAGAAATTACGCGACATAATTCGTTAGCTCTTTCTGGGCCACCCTGTATAAATGTTTTGACATGTCTTCAATTGCGCCATTCTCATCTGAAGTGCTTACCTTGTTGACCCGTCCGACACTTGCGATGGTCTTGCACGCGTAAGATACAGTGTACGGTATTTGTTCCCAAACTTCGACGCACCTGTCGAGGTGTTTGATAAACTTTTGTGGATAATGGTAAGACACTTCGGACACCGCCATGAAAGCTACAGCTGACAGGGTTGCATTCCCAATATCCTCCATCATTAAATCAATGTAAGAGCCCATGACCTGCAATTTGTTTCGAAATTGAGACTATGGGTTATTATGTAATTCCGACTTCTTTCTTCATCATGATATTCTCAATGCTTCTATTCTGTTCTTTCTCCTTCCTCCTCCTCGTTTTCTCCTTCTTCTTCTTTTTCCCTTCATATTCTTGTTCTTCTTTTTTCTTTCCTACTTCTATTTTTCTCCTTCTTCTTCTTCTTCTTCTTCTTCTTCTTCTTCTTCTTCTTTGTCCTCTTCTGTCTGTCTGTATCCGACCGCAATCGCCTGAAAGTACTCTCAGGAGAAGCGTCATTGCCCTTAAACACAACAATGAATGGCCACTGAGTTCACGCAGGCCCCTAAATTTGGATGACCTTTTTGATACGTGCAGTATAATGAATTTCCAGATAGTCCTGATTTATCGCCTGTCAAATGATCAACCATGAGGGCTTTCAATAAAAAGCAGAGGACATTTTGAAATAGCTGGAGCTACAAAATTAGAGCTGTAATTTTTCTTTGACTCAACAGTTTTGAATTTACTGTCTAGATTAGTTTGCAAGTTTGCTGCTAGGGTAAAAATCTGGTCCACGAGTCATTTGTATTCTTTTTATGAATATATTGCTAAGACACAGATAAGGTATAATACTTGCTTCGGGTTTTTTCTTCGCCACATCATCGAGTAGCATGTACACGTAAGTCTTATCATTAACCGCCATATCCTCCAACATCTCCATTATGCGATCCAGACGTGAAAGAATCACTTCCGGGTTATACTGGAAAATGGACTTCAGAGCCACTGTAGAAAAGAATGATAATGTAATTGTTTCTTCGTAATTCTGATAAACTTAACGAGCTGTAGGCTATATGCTCTTGTTCGTCAGACACATACATACACAGGCAAACACACATATACACGTCTGTGTTTGATTTTTTCTTTCCTTTATTTGTTTGTTTGTAATCGGGGTGATGTACACCAACAACGAATGGTGTCAACGACAATGTGAACATTAGTAAAGCGATCTCCATCTGCTGCAATTCGGAGATTTCTACAGGATCTGCTTAAAATCAGCCCAGAAGCAAGGTATTGTTTGACAAAGTCATAAAACACATATTTATTCCATATTTCTTTACATATAACACTTTGAAAAATTTTGTGTAAACGTCAAGAAATATTTAATACGGAAATTCTCCCAAATTCTCCCAAAATATTTGGTTTTCAGTTTCTATATCTAAAAAATGCAAAATATTCGTTTGTTACATGTTACGATTTGATCATGCAAGATTCTTTTAGTATTCTAAATCAAGGTGTGCATCCAGCACTGAAATATATCCAGCGAAAGGGGAATACATAATTTAAAAATTTACAACTTACTGCCTAAGTTGCTTCCCTGATTGTTGTTCAGACATGCCTCAGTGATCTGTTCCCCGTATGGTGCTATCATTTCGCCATTTTGATACAGAGTTCCTATGCAGTATCCGGCTAAGCTCTGGAGGGCTTCGATGTCACATGACAATAGTTTGGTGATAAATGGCATCAGATTTTCAATTTGCTTTGGTTTGTCGTATTTCTGTGTAAAGAGCGAAACAAAGTTTGTTTGTCTGTTTGTTTGTTAGTTTGTTTGTTTGTTTTATTGACTCACGCACCCCCTTGAAAAAATCCTGGCTACGGGGCTTAATAAACACTTACATAATTCCGTTTGGGCTCATTGCAGTAGGCCTATAAATATTTTTTTCGAATTGTTTAGTAAAAATACACCACGGAAAACGCGTTTTTCTTCTTGGAAATTCAAAGTTTTCCAAACATTGAAATGGGAATTTTTTTTTCTAAAATTACTAAAAATGGTTACACTTTAACGAAAAAATGCCAAAAACCGAACATTCTAGTACCCCCTCGTATACGCTTGGCGTACGCAGCGCATACACCATCTGAAAATACAATTTTGGCTGAGCGACTTGGTGCCCCCCAATGGGTTGACCCACGGTACGCCATACTGTTGGCAATGGGAAACTGGGAATTACAAATACGTTTCATAGCCGGGTTTCATAGAGTCACTTACTTGCATAACATATGTTAAAATACTCCGTACTACCTCCCCATGCCCGGAAAGATCGGTTCCTTCCCCTTCCAGTTCCTGTTCCATGCAGTACTCCATGATAGACTTGATATGACCGGCACACGCTTTGCTGAAAGAACATAATGATCGGTAGTTCACGAGTATTGATTCAAAGATGTTTCTTCCAAACTATGTCACGAAAATGTCTTAATTCACCGAGATTCCATTTGATTTTGCATGCAAATAGACAGCTAAAATGATGACATGTGGTTCAGAATTATGTGGGGACAATAGCCGAACTATGAGCGGCAGCAAATAGGATTCTCCCATTGGTATTGGTGGTTACAACCAGGCGAGATTCGCTACACCTGGTCCCATCACTGTACACACATTACACATGCTTTTAAACATGTTAAACAGAAATGACGTCATATTTTGATGCTCTATGGCCAACGAATCTCTAAAATACACTTTACGAAAAAAAGATTCGCTTCAGTACCATATCTATCATGTCCAAACCATTTGGCTGTACCATTTTTTGGTTGCTGGTGAGCACATTTGAACCAACACAAGGTTCTTTTCAGCACATTTTCAGACAAAACGATGATCATTGGAACTGTTCCTACGTCAAAATTGTTCTGATAAGAAGATTCTTATCTTATTCTAAGATATCTTAGATTGTAACTGTTGAGGCCACCACACACGACGATTTTCCTCACTAACCAACCTGGCAACTGGAGGAGTGGCGTCACTTTCATTCAAATTTGCCAAGGATATTACATGGCGAATCTATCCGATAGGTCTTGGAGCTGAAACCTGTCGGAAAGATTTGCCATGTGAAATCCTTAAGAATATTCTACTGTACTGATTGGCTTGTGACTGGCAAAGTTAAAGTAAACTGATGATAAAGTGAAGTTTCATTTATTCATAAAATCAAACTATTAGCTCCCTTAGCATGACTAAGTCACTCTGACATTGCTAACCAAAAGGACCTTCGAACAAAACTTACTCAATAATGTACATTTTCTTCTGTAAAATTGTTAAACTTCTGGTACCAGTTCTCCACAATTTGGTATCCCGCAATACGGAAATACAGTTTTGTTTTGTTTTCTTCTTGTTTTTTGTTAGTATTGCTGTTTGTTTGTTTGTTTGCTTGCTTGTTTGTTTGTTTGTTTGTTTGTTCCCTTGGCACCCTGTACAAGTTCGGGTTCCACTTCCACCTTAAAATACTGAAGTTTGTTATTTACTTTGTAAATTGTAGGATTTCGCCCAACAATCTGCTGGCTAAACGTTTGTTATCTCTGTTCTCCGTTAAGTCGGTGTCCTCTCGACGCAGCCATTTGTCCAGTGCCTCCAATAGTTCCGGGAATAGCTTCTCATTACCCTGTAATCAAACGTATGAAACAAACAAACAAAAATCTTAGTAACAAAATACATGTAAGTGTGAAGAACATGTGGGGAAAAGAGAATACCAACAACCCAACATTATCAGGCAACAGATAATGATGATTTGAGGACGAGGGATCCAGGCGAGATGAAGAGTTTAAATAACAACAACAGTAACAACAAATGTGAAGTCAGCGGAAAATATTCACAACAATAGTACTTTAGTGTTGTTTGAGTGGCTTTTGATGTGGGTGATGGGCTGATAGCGTTGTATTGGTGGTATTGATTATGATGTGTTCAATCAATGCTTATTGAGAACTTAAGGTTATGAAAATTGAGAAATTATATGTGTAGCAAGAAACACTTACAAAAAACACACACTCTTAGAAAAAAAGAACCTCTCCTAGTCCCGTATTTGGAACCTTTTCAGGTTTTTCAAAGAAGCAGAGGGTTCTTAATGGTTCTTTAGAACCATTTTTGGTACAAGGAACCCTTTAGGGTTCTTTTTACAACCTTTGGGGTTCTTGATGTTATAAAGAACCGTACTATTTTCGTATAGGGTTCTTTATACCATCAAGAACCCCAAAGGGTGTATAAAGAACACCAATGGTTCCTTGTAGAAACCAAAAATTGGTTCTAAAGAACCATTTAGAACCCTTTTTGGCTTCTTTGAAAAACCTTAAAAGGTTTCAAATACGGGACCACGGGAGGTTCTAATTAGCACCCTTTCTTCTAAGAGTGTCAAAATGAATGCGTTTTGTGTCTATTTTTATTATTATTATTATTATTTTTTTGCTGCCAGTTTTGCCTTGCGATGACCAGCGATTTTTTTGTGTGTGTTAATCTCCCACCCCATGCCGCGATGAGACTGGAGTGATACCACCAGGTAAACGCCCGACGACGGCTGCCTTTGATATAAGACCTTTTTGTGCATCTTGCCCTAAGTAAGTTAGCAATATCTTACCTCCCATGTCATTTCACTTGCATCCGCTACTGTAAGGGCAACAACGATGTGCATGGTAGAACCACTTTTGAGGCATGACGTCACAAGACGAACAATGTGTGGGCTGACTTTCTTTATCGCTTTGTCTCGACTGTGCAAAAACGATGGAAAATAAAAATGCAAATAAAAATGAATATTACATTTAATATACAACAATGCATTCATTTATTTTTTTTTTACATCATTAAACATTATGGTGAGATTGTAAGGAATGCAAAACATGGTTTCTTTATGTTTGTATGCTTGTTTATTATTATCTTATCTTATCTTATCTTATCTTCTCTTATCTTATCTTACCTTATCTTATCTTATATATCTTATCTTATCTGACCTTATCTTATCTTATCTAATATATCTTATCTTATTTTATCTTATCTCATGGTTTCCTGAAGAATGTTGTTTACATGCACTATCAATTAGGATTTGTAATTTACACTGTATATGTTCTGTTTATATGAGAGTGTAATTTAACTTATTGACCGAAGTAAAGTACTCAAGACACTCTCACACTAAGAAAAATACGTTCAACTTTGCACTTTAGCAATGTCACACTGGAAGCACATTTACGGGTGCAACTTTGCACCTTTCAGACCAATGTTTCACTGGTAGTACCTTTAAAGAAGCAACTTTTCAACTTGAAAGGTCCGATAGATGCAAAGTTGCACCCTTAAAGGAGCTCCCAGTGTGACATAGGTCTGCCCTTAAAGGTACAAAGTTGAACGTACTTTTCTTAGTGTGTATACCAAGGGTGTACACCTATTTTAAGACCTATTTTTAGACCAAAACAATCACTTGTATACTGAGAGTGTATTTAAGTTTTCAACTCCATAAGTGTTGAATAGTATTTGCGTCTATAATGGAATAAATATTGATTTTAGAAACGGGACTCCAGTGTTTGCAATGTTACCATACAGTGAAATTGACAGTTCCGAATTGTAGTTATACCCTGTCGAGTAGCCGTCGCCGTTATATTTTTTATTTCTTCTGTACAGGGAAGTTATTTTCAAAACAATCCATTGCGACACCGCGCTGTTTTTTTATGAGATGAACTCAAAGTTCACGTTTCTTAAGTTTGTCATTAAGCAGTTACTTATCGCTTATAACTTCCCTTGAAGCCCCAGGGTGACTAGGAGCATGAATAGAGTAAACCCAATGAATCAACTGGTTTATTAGAGCTGTGTTGAAAAAGTTTTGACAGAGTTTATTTGATATGAGCAATATCTGACGGTATGATTGTCAGATTGACATAATTAACCCTTTGTAATCGATCATTCAAGAAGTACAACTCATATGATACACGGTTATTCTCCAATGAGACGGAGAGGGTTAGATGGTTTGACACGACTTGGTTGTGACTTGCCCATCAATTGACTTGTATTGAATTGACGTGTAAGTCAACCCAAACTTGAATTATATATATAAAAAAAAATAACTAAACCACATATGACTAACATTGTGGAAACTCATTTTTTAAATAGAACTTTTAATGTCTAGTTTGTGTAATGATGTCTAAATTAATAAATGAATGGCCATGAATACGCAAGTTCTTAAAATCATGTAGTCACTATAAAGATAACCATTAATAACACCATTATAACAAAAAAACTTCAACCAAATGATTTATTCGAACACTGTAGTCTACTTGGGGAAATGTGTGTGGCAAAAACGATCACTTATACAGATTATCACGAGTTTAGAACATTTTATAGTCATTTACACGTGAACTTCTTTTCAGGGCTCCATTTTTGCCTCACACATTGATAGCATGTGTAGGGCCAAGCAGCTCATTTTCTTTTATTTGTAACATCGTTAAACAGTGCCTTTAGTTATATGCCTACAGTGTAAAATTACAACAAATTAAACACTCACTTGCATCCTCGAATCAAGTGATCCACGGCCTTCTCCAAGGCACCACCGAAATCAGACCAGGAGGGCATGTCAGCTCTTCTTTTACGTTCCGCCTCGTCCTTGACAATCCACTCTATAGGTTCCTCCAGTATTTTGACCATTTTTGCTACTTCTCCTTCATGTCCCTATGACATCAAAAGAGGATGAAAACAAAATGCACACTAAACAGTTTCCACAAGACTTAATTGAAAGGAGGCATGTGACCGATTTGAATGTTACACTGACAAATGACGATACATTAGTCCAGACACCAAACTATACCCATGTATAACGATAACTGAAGACGTGTTGATCAAAGCTAAACAAACTTCAGGCTTTACAGGTTGAACTTACGGCTCATATTCAGAATAGGTTATCATTTATGTTTTACAAAAAATGTAGGACATACCTATCAATACCAAATTTTGAGCATATTCTTCCTATTCTTCTTCATCAACTGGATCGAACCTAAACATCACCGGTAGCCTATACGAATAAATGACACTTACTTAATGAAGTGTAGCTTTAATGTCGTTTTGTAAAGATATGGTATTGATATTATAAGATATACAAGATATACATATTATGATATCTATTAACTTACTTTCCATTTCACCAGAGCCTTCTCCTCGAAAATGTGTCTGGCTAAATCGTAGCAGTGCTGTGTCTTCTTCTTCAAGCTTTCGATGCAAATTTCTATCAGTACTGGTTCGTATTTGTTTTTACTGAAAGAAAATAGGTGAAAAAATCCTTGTTTGTAAAGTTCGAATGTAGCTATAATATGCAGTTAAATGTAGTAATCGGAAATGTACTGATGTAATTATGATCTACGTTTCAAGTTAATGTAATGCTTCATTTACATTCCATAACAGCAACATAATAAACATCTCGGTTTTCAGTCTTAATTCTACCTATCGCATATAGTAGTCTACAAAAGAACGTTGCAGTCGCACTCAGATTATTGCGATTCACTGGCGAGATTTGCCGACCTATTCATAAACGAATATGTTATTTGTGTTTGTTGAAACACTGCAAAAACTGGAGTGTTAAATTTAACACCCATGGTGTTGCACAATATAGATACCAGACGTGGTGTAAAATTTTAATACCAAACGAATTATTTAAAAAACCAAGAGCATTGGCTTTAACACCAAGGGTGTTGAAAAATCAACTCTTTTCCGGTATTCATATTGTGCAACACCCTGGGTGTTAAATTTAACACCCCAGTTTTTTCAGTGAACGCACGGTATTAAAAAACCTCTGTTTTTGCCCTGAATTTGCAATTGCATCGTTTCATCTGATTTTTTTTCACTTGGGATAAAGTCAGAGTTCCATTAATGTGTGTTGGCAAGGAATATTACTCACTAGCGGGAAAGAGCTAGTTCAACCACACAAAAAAAAATACAACTAGAAACAGATTGGCTGTATTAAACCAAAGCCACCGCTTTCGTTCTGAGTCGGACAGGAAGTAGGAAGACTGCAAAAGGTCCAGGATGTTGATATAATTATCTGCTATCGGCAAATATTGGGTATATGCGATATGGAGAATTACGTCACACGCTTTCTTATGGTTTTTCCCTCCCTGACCGTTGGACCAGGATGGAAATTCGCACAAATATGTGTCACCTCCATTTCGAAACGAAACTATCATTTTATCATTGAACTTCTCAGAACCATATGCCCATTTTAAGGAAATACCATCCATCTTATGCCATTGTAAAATTTCCAGTATATCTTAACACGAACAAATGACCTTGGCCGTAAAAAGCCACGATACGTGATATGACGCCAAACTATAAAAGATTTATGATCATGTATCACTTACGCCTTTTCCTTTGCTTCCTTAAACAGATCATCGATTCGATATCTGCATTCGTTCATGAACACGGCGGTGTCATCTTTTCGTAATTCCTCAAGAACTCGGGGTAGATGTTTCTCCAAGTCCGATGCACTGTTCTTGAATTCTTCCGCTAATGCTTTGTAGGCATCACGGTCCGCCATTTTGAATTGTTTTGTAGTTGTCCTAGAAGTTCGAAAAGTGTATTGTTAACCATATGATATACAAATACATGTATTTAGTGATTTGACCCTGCAATATAGCTCACAGTCGTAGGAAAATACAGATTGTTGTCCATGCATGTGCAAACACGTGTGATTTTGCTTACTTGTTCGCTCGTGTGTGTCGATATACACGTTGTATAGTACTGTCAATACCTACCATAATTGTGGAGCACGTTCATAGTGAGAAAAATGCCATAAATGGACGTATGTATCAAAACAATGTCAAGGTTATTGGGTGACTCGACTTTTAAACAACCATCGGAAATGGTAATTACAGAGTACCATGTATGCCGGATTTTATGGGTTGGATTTTATCTGTAAAATAAGCTCAGGCAGCCTTTCAAACAACAATATGGCTTATCCTATTTCCTCCACATAATTATGTTTGAAGTTTATGAGAGCAACATGAAAATGTATTCTTAGCTATTATGAGCAATATCATTGTATTAAATGCAATTATGAATACACTCTAATAAAAAATGTGGTTCGCTTTAAAACTATTTCGTTCGACAAGGGTACAATTTTGAGCAACACTAGCATGCTGTCGACAAATATTTTTTTCATGATATTTAGGGTTTTTTTTCATCATCACAAGTAAGAAAATACGATTTCTTTTAAGGCAAAAGTATATTTTCTATTAAATTTGATAGACATGCTTAATAATTATCCATTTTTGTACCAAAATATGTATATTTTTCCAGCAACACACTTTTTTTTAAACTATGAATCAGTATGTTTATTGGTCACCAGAGGATGGCAGCTCTGCACTATTTTTTTACAGAAGGTTTTGTTTCCATGTCGCACGTCAACGTGGTGCCTGCCAGGACAGAAAATAGTGGCATACCGTTCTTTTTCCCTCCGAGTGTTACATAAGATCGAAGATGTGCATTATAGTCAAGATAATGAGGAAATCTATGAAGCAGATCACAGTTAAACGTGCAATTTCTGGATGCAAACGACGACAACATTGCAACTATGTTTCTGTCATACGCTGTTCAAAATTTAAAACTCTAAAAAGTGTGCGATTTCTATATATCTAATTTGCTTACTCTTTTCTCTAACACCCTTTGTTTATCTGAAATATACTTTTTTATGTGCAAACACGCATATCATACTGGTATTGATATTCTATTAACATCTAACTCTGATTAAAAGTGGAAGAAAAGTTGCTTTGGAAACAAAATCTCTTCACAAAACTGTGAATACATACGTCTGTCTGTTAGTGTATATGTGTGTGTGTCTGTGTGTTTGTGGAAGTGGTGTGTGTGTGTGTGTGTGTGTGTGTGTGTGTGTGTGTGTGTGTGTGTGTGTGTGTGTGTGTGTGTGTGTGTGTGTGTGTGTGTGTGTGTGTGTGTGTGTGTATGTGTGTGTGTGTGTGTGTGTGTGTGTGTGTGTGTGTGTGTGTGTGTGTGTGTGTGTGTGTGTGTGTGTGTGTGTGTGTAGCGTCGAATAAAAATTACCATGGTAACAGGCAAGTTTAAGTAATGGCGCTGACACATTTATCATGGGAATAAAGAAAGTCAATTTTCAATATAACAGCACGAGATAGCACTCTAAACATTCACTTCACGATATATCGTTATAACCACCATGCTGGTAAAAAAAAATGTAACTGGCTTGGAAATATAATTACAGCGCGAAATTCGCTAACGATAACTGCAGGGTACTACTAGACATCGTGGGAGCTATATGTCAAGCAAATAACGATCGTGCCTGATATAGAATGTATATTTACACGTTACCATGACGAGTAGGTACGCGATGGAAGCATGGCCTATACAGCTGAATCATAAAAGCTATCTTATACAGAGGCTTGTATACGTGAATATGGAGAAGTGTTATGAATAGAAACTATTGCGCATACACGCTATGCGGGTATTTTAGTTTCTTTGTCTCCCAAAATCCCCGTGAGATATCAGATATAGTAACCCATTTTCACTTTCAGTTTTGCTACCAACCCCGGTCATTTCTTTAATCTGTACGCTTCAGAGGTTATCAATAAAATATTGGTATTTATTTCATTGTGTATTTGCATACGAAACCATGCATCTGTTCATTTTTCGTCTATGTATATCTTGTAACGACCCGCCACCCATTGCCCCAGCAACCTCGACAGGTTCATGCAGTTGGTGGGTCACACGGGCAGCACATTTTCATAGTAACACGACTGCATAGAAATAATATTTCACTGATTAAAAAGAATTTATCAAACCGACCCATGCGTTCGTGGATATACAAAGATATGTATCCAAGTAATTAGTCAAAATAAATTGAATAGTATATGATAATCAATCAAAATGTACAAAGATTATTTAATCATATTTTTTTTAGGTCTGACACATTTACACCATTGTATTGGGTACTTGTTTATTTGAACCAATTACATGTACCCTCCTGTTTAGGATGTTGTTCTTCATGATAACAAACGTGATCGTGTGGGTGTATAATTATGGCGCGTATACATGTATATCGTGTGTAGTGTATTAAATATATATGCTTACATGTAGTATATCTATATGTATAGTTTTTTATGCAATAAATAAAATTTCTTGAGATACGGTACATAGTTTGTTGAGATAGATAAAGTGAAAATCTTACTATACTACCTTAATGTAGGATGAAAATGAACGGTAACATATGCGAAAATACGATTATGCTATAAGCACTTTTCGGTATAATACTACAGTAAGCTTACGTGGCAACGCTGTATAAAATAATGTATTGATTTAATCTCGATTTGACAAATATGTGGGGAATACAAAATATACCGCTAGCTCTACAGTTTCTCTGT